>CM077220.1:33269570-33383864 GCA_039654775.1 Spinibarbus caldwelli
AATGGCTTTCAAAGATCACATAAATGCTGTTAAGTTATGTAAGAGGGAAAAATAGGGTTATGTTTTATCTCTAAGATGAAAGGTGTAAGTCACATAGCGTTTCTGATGTCATAATGCATTTTGAATGATCTTTAAATAACACAGACATGGATAAAAGCTTTTAAGCTGAGCAAACAAACTCACAATATGTAATTATGACGGGTCAGGGCCTGAACTCTTTTAGTGATGTATGGCTTTTTGTTTTGTGACTTAACAGTCAGCTGTGTGTTTAAATCCCTTTCATGCCTTGCATGCTGTCACTGTACAGTTGTGTCACTGATAATGTGCACTGAGGAAATGAAATAGCACAGGGCTCAGTTCCACATGGTGCTGAATGTCAGACTTCAACGAGGAAGAGGTTGATGCAACAGTGTCTTTCTGTTCAGCTCTGCCTCTTTACCACCCTCCTTTTGTGTGCTGTTAATCTCTCCTTCTCTCTGAAGGAAACTGTAGTCAAACATTGTGGCTACTGATGTGATCTAATGATCTATAATATGTTATCTAATTCTCAGAATGAACCGGTGCGAGTCAGACAGTATAAGACGCAATGCTCTAGTGCACCTTTAAACATTCAATGAACCATTTCCCAAAACTCGGCTAGTCTGGGATTGAAAGCCGACTTGGACAGGATCCCAATTGATCATGGAATGGACTGCAGCTAAACTTAATCCCCTTCATCAAAACCGCTGCATACACACTGCAGCTAAATACAGTTGTCACTCCTCTTCTGACTGATCAATCTCACTGTGCTCACTTAGAGTTTGGTTATTTCTGAAAATTAACCTTGTGTTGCATTGCTAAATATACACCTGAAAAATTTAGGTAGCGACTACTGAATTTTCAGTATATTTCATTATATCTTACAGCACCCAACTGAGCAACTTAACGCAGTCATGTAATTAAAAGTAGAAAGTAGAAAAGGTTTCGCTATTAAAAAAACAAAACAAAAACTTAATACTTTTATTCAGCAAGGGTGCATTAAATTTATCCAAAGTGATAATAAAGACATAATGTTACGAAATATTTCTAGTTCAAATCAATTCTGTTCTTTTAAACTTTATATTTATCAAAGAATCCTGAAAAAAGTATCATGGTTTCCAGAATTATTTTCAATATTATTAATAATAATAACAATGCTGTTTGAGCACCAATTCAGCAAATTTGACTGATTTCTAGAGGATCATTTGACACTGAAGACTGGAATAATGGCTGGTGAAAATTCTGCTTTACCATTACAGGAATAAAAAAGTACTGATGCCCCTGAGCAAATCAGCTAGCTGTGAGGTTTGACTTGCAAATTTATCCTCAGTCTTCCGCTTGACAGGTGTCTTTGGTGAAAGTGAGCACCGAGGGTTGTAGTTATTTTGGAGCAATTAGGAAGTAGATACAGTCAAAAATAAGAAACGGTCCTGCTTGTGTGTGTGTTTGAGAGAGAGAGAGAGAGACAGATGTAGCTGTCTTGCATGTTTTCAAGCGGGAATATAAATGTTGTCCAAACCCAGTAAGGACGGTTTGGAATGAACATATACCCTCTGTCTAAACAAACCAGTCTGACAGAGGATTCACAAGGACTATAATATTCATCTTTTTCTCTCCAAGGGAATGCCACAGGAAGTATTTAGGGTTTGTGATTAACCGTGTGAACTGCAAGCAACTATGCAAGCATTTCTCTCAATGGAGCAGAAAAACAGCAATGACTTGGACTCACAGGGTGACCGAGTGAGGGATTGGCTGGTGTAGGAGGATAATTCTGAGAGGGGAGGGTGAACTGTGTGTGAGCAGAGAGAGGTTTTGTACACGGAGGCCAAACAAGGAGATAACATGGAGGAAAATATTGAGAAGTGACGCCAGGCACGCTGAGGCACACAGAAATTAGAGACCATGTAGGCAGAGAGGAAAAAATCACAGGAAAAAGACAGAACAACTGACAAACACTAAAGTCTACTTCTGTTACTGATGACCCACTTGCTGTCTCCTCACTTGTCAGTCTCTTTCCACTTTTGTCTTCCCTCCTCTTTCTCGTTCTTCGTCGTGTACTCGTGCTAACTGCTTATGCGTGTTTGTATGAGATGTGGTAAATCTGGAAATCTCACACTATTAAGCCCACAAGTTAAATATTATTGTTTTGTCTATATCACGTGTGACAAGCTGTGTGTTTTGTGTGTGTATGTGTGTTTAAGAGACTATTTGACTTTGAGGAAGAAAGGAGTTGTGCATGTTTCGTCATGTCTGGTGCGCATGTGTACACAAGAGCTTGGCACATCCTGTGAAGGGAATTGCTCCACACGTATTATAATATTAATGTTGTTTATGTTTTTATGGTTCCCTAAATATCCTAATTGAGGCAGTGTGTTTTTGTATGTAGAGACTCATGATCAAGCTGTGAAATAATTTTATTTTATTTATTTATTTTTTTCACATTTTCTGGAAAATATATACAGAATGAATCTAAACAAGTTAAGCGATGCTGGTAATTTAACTTTTATTTATTTATTTATTTTTGCCGAAGGCATATTTTGGCAAAACATTTATCCTAGTAAACACACAGGTGTTGAAGAATGTGGGCAATTTTGTGTTACTTTTTTTGGTCTGCTTTTACTTGAGCTAGTAAGCAACCAACCAGAATACCACAGAATTTACATTTATATTTAGGCCTATTCATTTAGCAGACTCTTATCCAAATCCACTTAGAAATGAGGAATACAACAAGTGATTTATCATAAGGAAGGATTGACACAAGAAGTGCTAGCGATACAAAGTTTCAAATATCATCCAGAGTGCTACAAGCTAGAAGAAAGAATAGAAAAACAAGTGTGTGTGTTTCTTAGTGCTCATGGAAGAGATTTAAGTTGTTTCTAGAATATTGTCAGAGATTCGGCTGTTTTGATAGGATTAGAAATATCATTGCACCAGACAGGAACAGTGAATGAAAATGTTCTGGAAAGTGATCTTGTTGTCTCTCTGTGATGGTACCATGAGGCGCCGCTCACTTACTGACCACAAGCTTCTGGGGAGGATGTAGAATTATACATGCCAACCACCTAGCAACATGCTCAGAACACCCAGAAACCGCATAGAAACGTCCTGGCAACCAGCCACAACACCCTAGCATCATACTACTTTTACACTTGTAAGCACATACTGTAGTATGCTTACAAGTTTAACACTTGTAAACATACTTTACTACTTTTAAACTATGCATGCTAGTCTACTTTCACATGTAAGTGCCACATGTAAGTTCAAATTTTTTCTCTCATTAATTTCCTCCTTATGTTTTTTCATTTCATTATTTGCTTGTCCTCTCCCCAAACTGATCGGATCCTCCTCCGCTTCTCATTTCTTCATTCTTCACACGTCTATCCAGTGAACACATGTGCATGCACACCAGTGGCGTGTGGTGGTCTTCTGAAATGTGGAGGCAAAGTCTTCTCTCTGAGTTTGGTATTTTAATTTAAACTTATGTTCTATTTCCATATGATGTTTACACTGTTTCCAGATTAAAGGCATATGGAACAGCATTTATATGACACTAGAAACAAATAACTATTACAGTAATATTTTAGTATGTGTATATTATCATAATTATTATATATTAAAACCAAATACTCTCCCCAAAATGAAAATTCTGTCCTCAATTATACTCACCCTCAAGTCCATAAGACCTTTGTTCATCTCTGAAACACAAATAAAAATATTTTTATTTTGAGATTTCTGTCCCTGCATTCAAAGTCTATTCCACTAAAACTGTAAGGCTTAAAAACAAGACATCACAAAAGTAATCCATATATATTGAGCGGTTTAGTCCAAGTCTTCAGAAGACACACGATCGCTATATAAAATAAACAGATCTATTTTAAGCTTTTATTTACATATAAACATTGATCCACACACATACATAGAGCACATCAAGTATGGTAAACAGGTGGCTTATAGTAAGGCTCACTTGCTGATCATTAAGTGATCAAGTTTTTGATTCCAACTCAAGTGAAAGGGATGTCAATGAATGAGCTGTTCACTTTATAATTAATCCTCCATTTGCACCAGTTCTAGGTGTTTTGCGTCCTGTTGCGAATGTAATCAGCCAATCACAGCTGCGTGGAGGCCCTTTCTCACAGTCACTGCACACTTTTGGACCTCACTGAGAATACACTGATCTCAAAGGAGGCAAAGACATGTTTGTTTCTGCCTGAAACTTGATCGGCTAGTGTTATTTAAGGACAATATTGCATTTAGAAGAAAGTGCTTTGATCTCATATTTCGTAATATTTGTTTAGGTTTTTGTACTGTTGATTTATTTCTCATCAGAAATTTGTTGTAAAGGCATTGCCTCCTTGGGGAGAAACACCTTTGTTGCCCACAGATGCACATTGCAAGGGGTTGATGTGGTTTGCAACATGCAAAACTCGACCGACCTCATACCATCTTATACGCGTCAGCATGCTGTTTTGGTTTGCTGCCAGAAAACAACTGATTTGAAAGTATATAGGAAACAAGTAGCAGCAAGAAAATGCATGCATCCGGGAGCTTTTCGGTCACCTGTGCTGATTATTTAGGATAAGAGCTGTCTATGAACAGTTTCCTGGAAAGGGCTGAGAGTGGAACACTTATCCAGGTGGGCCACTGGAGCTGTACTTGCATTTGTTGACTCTTACCACACTGCTAATGGAGTCTCACCTCACTGCAAAACAAGCCTCCGCACACTTTCAGAAGGAGAAAACAGAGCTTGAAGAGGAACATGAAGAACAGAGTCATTATTGCATATTCAAACAGAACATGTGTCGGAGTGGATGACCCACAGTTCACATATGGGTGTGTTTGACCTCTGCTCGCCCCCTCCAGCCCTTCCTGTTCTTCTGTTTCGCCCTCTCGTTCAGGAAGGAGACCTTTCTGCGTCTGTGTAATTCAGACCAAGTCATTCACTCTTATGAAAGGTTGCTGTAAATCAGCCTTTATAGTGCATTAGAAAATGTCTCTCTTCCTTCCTCTTTCCGTCCTTCCATCTTTCTTTATTTACCTTAACCTGGGATTTCTTTGGCATTTTCTTTCCGCTCTTCGTCATTCCTTTTTTTATTTTTTTTTAAGCGGTTTTATCCCTCTTGGTAAATGTGCTAAAGGGATAGTTTACCCCTATATTAAACTTGTGATCATTTACTCACACTCATGTTGTTCCAATCTGTATGGTTTTCATAGTTTTGTTGAACAGACTGTGAAGATTGTGCTGGTCACTCTTTTCCATTCATTTATATTGAAGAAAATATTATAAATGTGCTCCATAAAGACTTGTTCACACAGACAAATGTTCAGTGTGAGAATTCTGTGATTAAACCTTTTGTTTTGAATAAACGGTTATTATAATGTCTGCATGTTGCAGTGTTTTTCTTCTTCTACTTATTTTTCTTCTTCTTTATGGAGAGGTGTACTAATTTCTTTTCTAATATACTGCAAAGAAAACTGGCCAACCAATAAGATTAGCACTTTTGGTCACATGCCCTGAGCCACTGCCTTTACATAAAATTGACTTGGTGGCACTCATGACAAGTATTTTTCTAAGTGACAGTGATCAGCAGAAGAATTGAAAACTATCTTTCGTTGCCTCTTTTGTATTTAGTGGCGTTTAATAAACTACGCTGTGAATACAAGGATTGGAACAGCTGTTTGAAAACATGTAACTGAGGTAACCAGGGTATTTCTGCTTTTCAGTAAGTGCCGCCTACTGTCAGAGAGTTATGCCTTGTCCAAATACCCATACTTGCGGTCTTTGCACTTGACAATTTACATGACGTATTTCCTGTATTTGGCCCAAGTATTCAAGTGAGGATGAAGAACACAAGTGTGTGTCAAACTTTTCATTACCTGATGGGACACACTTATAGTGTTGTAAAAATGCAAGTGTTTACATAGCTTTATTTGAATTTTAAATACTTTGCATTTTAAAATCAACTTCTAAATGTCTGTTCAGTAGTCCCTATAACATGACAATTTAATTTGTGGTGCTTCTAATTAAGTGATAAAAAACAGTTGCAGATGTTGTACAAAATAAATATCACCACTATTCATCTTTGCACAAATAAAACGTAAAAACACTGTTTTTCTACCAAATTATATGTAATATCTAATTATTATATTAATATTTAACTTACATTGGAAAGGTTTCCATGACCTCTCGTGAGATCTCGGCAAAAAGTCTCACGATTTATTTCCAGAACATGATGCATGATGGGATACACTAAGCCTCGAATAGCGCTCCGGAGGTGGTATTCGAGAGAGTGTGGATTTAGTGTGTGTTAAGGGCACTGCGCTTTGCCATTTTTAAGACCTGGGACAGTCTTGCGCACTTACTTCCTGTTTCCTTAAATTATTTTAATTGTTTATTCTTATAATAATAATAATAATAATAATAATAATAGTTGTTATTATTATTATTATTATTATTATTATTATTATTTATAACTGCATTATTTGATAATGTTTCTTGAGGTGCACTTATAATGTTATGATTTTTACATCAAAAAATAATTGAAAATATAAAAGAACATTTTCTACCCTGATTTTAGCGACTTCAATAGAAATGCCCTTCAATTGTGACTTTTAGCGACTTCAATGGAAAGATTGGCTAACATCTTTTCATATAAAATAAGTAGCCTATTACATGTGTAGCTCTCTAAATAACTTTGACTATGTTTTTACTATTACAGCTGTTGAGATGAACTAGCCTAATCATGGAAAGTGTTGATTATAGCATTATATTTAGATTTGAATGGATGGATGCAGCAATGAGCATTGTAGCTGATGACAGACTGTTGAGCGCATGAATGCAGTTATCTCGTCATTGCAACTCGGGGTTTTTGCAATGACGAGATAACTGCATTCATGCGCGGGGTTTTTTTCTTCATAATGTAAATAAGAGATTCATTTTGCAGTGTAGACTGCATCACTGAATATAAACTTGCGCTGTGTTATTGACAGCCCCATCAATTATAAAGAGAGCGTTCTTTGATCGCTTTCTGTGTATAATTTAAGATTAGGCATTAGAATGAAAATGGTTAATTACATGTTGTGGTATTACTGTCAGGTCCATATCTTACAGTAAACGTCTGTTCGCAAAGCCTGTGCTGAAATTGCGACTGATTTACCAAAGAATCCACAGTGAAATGTACTGAACAAAAACATAATTCTCTACTTAGACATCCAAATAGTTAAAAATAAATAATCACTTTCCTCGTATTAGAATCCTTTGGAAGGTGATGATATTTTTAGTCCAGTGATCTTGTATTGCTCTTCTCTCCTTCTCATCTCACCAGTGGGCGGGGCCAAAGATTTGATTGATTTGATTCTGCAGAGGCAGGCTTTCGTTGCACTATTACATCAAAATGTGTCAATGTGAAACGAGTCATTTTCAGATCTTGTTTTCAATAAAAGCTGTTTTTAGACTAACGAGTAAGTTTTGGACTAATAGTATACTGACCTCTTACACGTCAAAACATCAAGGTAAATTTCATTTCTCAATTCATGACCCCTTTTAACATGTATAGCTTGTATCCATTTTAATCATATTAGACAAATGAGATCTACATACATATTTGAATATTATTCTTAACTAAAGCTTTAGTCAAATCTACAAGTAAGATAATAAAGTTTCTACACAAATCAGTATATACTGTCCATTTATTTATTTTGGAAAGTATCCTTGCGGGATAATGTACAGTCAGGTGGTCATTATTGCAAAATAAACCCCTTCAGGGTAATGCATGATCCCTCTGCCTCACGTCAGGGTCTATTTAGCAACAATGAGCGACTGGCTTTACATTATCCTTTACTTACCTGTATGTAAATGTGTCCATGCCCTGATAATCTGCTGAGTCCAAAGGTGAAATCCTAACATAAAAACCTGCATTTTGACAAGGCGACACATAAAATTTACATGCTGACAGTCTGGCACACAAAACCCAGGTTTATTAATGGTAGTTTTGATTATGCAGATTTTAATTGTAAACTATTTTTTTCTCTCTCTCTGTCCACTTTCTATCTGCATTCCCAGACTTTGAGGTGTTAAAGTCAGTCATGTTGTCGTGTGTCTGTGTATGTGCCAGTGTATGTGCATGTGCATTATGTAAGAGCTATAAAAGCATGTAAATACTGGAAGCCAAATACACCCAAGAGCCAAGAGAGCAGGCCACTCACCCACTGAAATAACTGACATTGTTGATGCATTAGCTGTGTGTGCCTCTATCTGAGAGAATGCATGCACTGCTGTCATGTGCAGGCCACAAGCTTCAGTTCACTTTTAATGGTTTACTCAACAATGAAAACAGGTTTTCTGTAAGGAATAGGTTTAGGGTTAGGGGATAGAAAATATCGTTTGGTCAGTATAAAAGTAAAGTCGTCTATGGAAAGTCCCCACACTTCACAGAAACAAACGTGTGTGTGTGTGTGTGTTTGGGTAATGTTTGTATGTGTCACATCATTAGGGTTTGACCTTGGGAGTCAAACAAGTTTGATGGGTTTTATAAGCCTGTACACACATTAATGAGAGGGTCACTTCACTTCACTCCCCTCCACACACCCACAGACAGACTCTGGCTTAAATGGTTCATGAAATAAAATTTCACTGAATAGAAAGCTTGAATCCTTCTTTCTGGTCATTAGTTAGGGTCAACACCATATTTCATTTGACACACTCGCACAGTTCCTTCAGTTCATTCAAGTTGTAATGTTTACCCTGTTTTGTCTTTCCAAAATATATTTAATAATATTTAATAATAATAGTGCATCAAATACTCCTGTTTGTGGAGTTTAGTAATCTAGGACCTTAAAGGTTAGTTCACACAAAAATGAAAATTCTGTCGTCATTTACTTACTTTCATGTCATTCCAAACCCGTGTGGCTTTGTTTTTTCTTTCTGGAACATAAAAGAAGATTTTGAAGAATGTTGGTAACCAAACACTTTTGGTGACCGTTGACTTCCAATGTATGGAAAAACATTTCACAAAAAGCATTTCTGTCACCTAACAAAAATTAAGTTTGGACCAGGAGTCACATGGACTACTTCCGTGATGTTTTTACTACCTTTCTAGGCCTTGAAAGTGGTAGTTGCATGGACTGACAGTGGAGGGACAGAAATCGCTCAGGTTTCATTACAAATATCTTCATCTGTGTTCCAAAGATGAGCAAAAATCTTAGGGGTTTAGATCAACATGAGAATAAGTAACTAAAGACAGAATTTTCATTTTTGGGTGAACTCTCGCTTTAAGATCGTACAACCTGTTGAACGCACTGAACTTTATTCTTCATGGCCTTGTTTTAATTCATGTCAGATAAAATATGTTGTTTACCCTGACCAAGGTCCGCTACTCTCTCTGTCTTTCTCATATGCTCTCTTTTGTTTTTCTAGCTTTGTCTTTTATATTATAATCACCTGATGTCTTTGAGAGGTCCGTGCACACAGAGAAGAAACCGTGCTTTAAATAAAGCTTATTTAGCAGGATCACAACAGTAATATATCTGTTTATGCAAACATTAAAAGCGGTCAGCATGCAAATGTTTGCGATTGTGTTTAGAGACAGTTGGTGCGTGTGTGTGTGTGTGTGTGTGTGTGTGTGTGTGTGTGTGTTTGTGTTCATATCTCCCAGCACTGGGTGGAGTTTTTCAGGGAATTTGTAAAGGAAATCTGTGCTCCCTGATTAATTTAATCATATGCAAACATTCCACAAGACCGCTCTGCAGCCGAATGTCACTTCTGTGTCACCTCTAACACATACAGATGAGATTAGCTATTACCTGATTGTCCAAACACATCAGATTAAGTATTCTGATGTAGGTGTCTTTGACAATTACATAAAGTAAATGACTGGTGAAGAATTTTAGATGGGAATAAAAATAATAATAATAACATGCACATGCAAATAGAGTTTTGTTTTTAATTCTATTGGGGACAAAGATAAGAGTCAACAATGTTTTCATGTCACCTGAAACAGATGGTTATGACTGGTATGAAATGTTAGCACACTGTGTACTGCACAGTATATACTGCTTATTAAAATATTATTAAAATAACACGTAAAACGTTGTATTATCTTATTTTAATAGTTTTTATTCTGGATTTATGCAATGATACTCTAACTTTTCGCAGTCCAATCAATATATGAGACATTTAATAATTAAAGATGTTACAATGTTACGGGTAATGCTTCAAAAGTTTGAGATTTGTAAGATATAAAAAAAACATTACTCATTATCAAACATAATGAGATACTGCTTAATATTTTTGTGGAAATCATAAAGGTCTTTTTGATCAGTTTCATTCATCCTTGATGAATAAAGTATTTTACTGAATAAAAGAATACTGAGCTTTTTGAATGGTAGTGCATTTTGTGTAGTATACATAAGTACAAGTGTATATGTTGCTAATATGCCATTCCAGTCAAATGTAGACAGCCATCAGCTTCCATGACTTGTGCATTAAACTCCGCTATTGTCTCTCTCTGTAGCTTTTGAGGTTTTGGTTTCAGTCATTACATTAATTTCTAAATCACACTGTCCCTTAGGACCATCCACCCATTCCGGGCACTTCCCATTTATCTAACTGACTTTCAAATCCTTATGCCTTTGTTATGTCTCTGCCATTCTTCTGATTATCTGGCTGTATTTTCATCATTGATGTGTAGCATTGGCATGGCTGCCACTGTGATTTGGTTACCGTAGTATCAGTTTAATTAAGTTGCCATTGAATTAGCAACAATTATTTCTATGTAATAAATGTTCTAAACCGTGTCATTGTTTCTCAGTGATTAGTCTTCATTAGCATTCGTGTCAGTTGCCAATGCTGTTCATATCATTAAGTGAATGACTTTCTGCTGGTCTCTGTAGAAGTACTGATGTTGTTGGTAAAACTGTATGAATGTACTGAATCCTCCCTAATTGCTTCTTTCACTTCTGTGTGTTCAGGAGGCCAACAGTACACCCAGCCTTGTCACCCTTAAAGTGGACCCAGATGGATTCTTCCTCTACTGGTCTGGAGGGAACAACATGGTCAGTTATATTCTTTATTGTTTTTTTTGTTTTTTTGTTTTTTCTTGTTTTTTTAAATTGTACCAGCCAATACTAGTTCTAAAATATCATTAGTCTTTTCTAATGCAAGTTTATCCAAGTACTGTGTGTTTGTTTTGTTTTCTTGACATAATTTTGCAGAAATTATCATAAAATATAAATAAAATATACAAAATATTTTTGCCATTTTGCTTATAACTAATGGGGACACAAGATACCCAGAGATGTTTTAAGTGATTCAAATGTTTTAATTTTTTCTGCCTAAATTATATTATGCATCAGCCTAATTCCAAATGAACATCGTAAAAACACCTACATTTGCTTCTAGGTAAATTATTGTTGTCTTAATTAAATGGGTTTGTTCAAGCGAAAATCAAAATTCTTTCATCAATTACCCACACTTGTTTCACTCCAAAATCGTATAAATTTCTGTTCATCTTTGGAACATGAATAAAGAAATTTTTAATATATTCACTGTTGTCCATCCATTAAAAGTATGTACAACCAAGCAACCTTATAGACATAGTTATTTTCATACACATAGTAATAACTTGCAGCAAAACCTGTTTTTTTTTTTTTTTTTTTTTTTTTTTTTTTTGTTTTTTTTTTTGTTTTTCTACTGAAAGTCTTTTTCAGAAAGACATTTCATCAGCTGGACAATCCATATGTTGTTAAACAACAGTACAATCTATTGAACACACTGTACTTCTGTCTCTCTCAGCCTCGTGTCAGAAATTAAGGCCCTGTTTACACTAGTGTGTTGGCATTTCAGAATGAAAACGATCCTTATCTACACTGGCATTTTCACTGCATTTCAAAAACTATCTCCGTCCATACTACACAACCGAAAACGCATGTCACATGACCATTCAAGCAGGTACAACAATTAGCATTGTTTACACAGTCATCAAGGATACGCAGAGTGAATGTGGGCAGCCACTACATCGTTTTCAAAAGTCTCCGTTTTGGTCCGTTTACACTGAAACGCAACCCTGGAGTTTTCAATCTAAAACAGGGTCTGCAGCGTTTTCAAAAGTCTCCATTTTCGAAGGTCGAAAATGGCGGAGTAGTTTAAACGACAGGCGTAACCATAGCAAATGGTATGTGTTTTAAAATGAAAATGCACTAGTGTAAACGTAGCCTAAATATGGTGCTACTCAGACTAAAGTCTATTGGTTCTTGTACGTAAAGTTTCTGTTTACCATATTTATTGTTTAATGTCTATTCATCATGTAAAGTAATTGTGCCTCTTCAGAAAACTTGGATTAGACCGCTCAATTCATATGGATGTTTTTATGAACTTTTTTTTAAGTGCCAATTTTTGGTTGCATGGGTTACTTTAAATAGAGGGACCGAAATCTCTTTGGTTTTATTAAAAATGTTTATTTGTGTTTTGAAGATGAATGAAAGTCTAATGGGTTTGGAACGAGGGCATATCACATAAGCAATACGTTGTTCACTTTGCTGTAGTGAGTACAATATAAAAACTTTAGAAACCGTTTTGTTCACTAATGTGTCTTGAAAACCTGAGATTGAATTGCTGTTTTATTTATAAATTGTTTTTGCGATATTCAGATGAAGATTTCATGAACTGAATTTGCAACTTGTTTGTAAACTTGCTTAATGAGGATTGTCTCAATTCTGATTGCTGTCTTTACAGTTTTGTCACTTTAATGGCGTAATTTGAATAGTGGAGGGTAAAATGCTTTTTAATGTCACAATTCATTCCAGCCCACTTAAAATAATATCCGTTTAAGTTAAATACCACTTTCTCAGCAGTAAACGTGTGAATCCTAGCATCAATATACAAGGGGGTGGAATTTAGTATATGTATACAATGGAATGACCTTTTGAAGCTTTTTAAAATTGTGTCATTCAATCTCATCTCCTAAGATTTGTTTTATGACTACAGTTGTTTTTTTTTTTTTTTACTCTATCTTTAATGGTAACTTAATTTACCTGTCCCTCCAATTCTGCCCTATCTATTATCAGTCCTGTCTGCGTCATCTCTTTGTTTCTGTATGTCTCCCCCTCTCTCTCCTCCTGCCATGTAGGCTACTGGCTTATCATGTGAGTGCTCATGAATCAAATTAAATTTTAGGCAGTGAAATTCAATCAAGGCATCCTCCCATCCTCTCGCTTTAGTTATTAGATATGTTGTTTTCCTTCTTTTCTCTTGTTCTCGTACTGATCAGTGTGGCATGTGTGGTATGGGGACGAAGCTCAAGCTGGTTCCAGTAAATTCAGAGAAGGGACTTTCTGCAGTCTGAGGAGACACAGCACAGTGTGTGAGAGACTCGCATTAACTCAGCAGCAGATTCATGTCAGTTGCCAAAACGGATTGTTTATTTTGCTAGCTGAGTATTTTATTTGGAGATTCCTTCATGTGCCGAAGGTGCTAATGCGTGTACTTCCTAAACATCGAAGCAAGAAGCTGAGAGTCATTTTTTTCTGCTGCATATTTGAATCGATATGGATGTTGCATTGGTGTTGCGCTGAATGTGTTGCAATATGGTATTAGGACACTAGGCCAATCTTCGCCGGAGGAAAGGCAGTAACCTTGTTTGGCGTAGGGAATATTGGCTCTGGGGAGCCTGTCCTCTCCAGTTAATAGTAAAGAGGCCACCTCATCTCGTCTCTTCAGTAACTTACTTGCAGATTCAGGCACATTTATATTTAATGTCGCTATTATTATATTTAATGATGCCATTATCAAACACACTCCATTTCTTTTCCTTCTAAGTACTGAAAGGTTGTTAAAAGTCAGCCTCACTTCCATGAATCCAGTTTATATCATTCTCAATTCCCTTTTTCTGTCTCTCTCTCTTTTTTTTTTTTTTTGGCAAGTTCGATGAAGTTGTAAAGCGCGCGCACATTCTCACAGGCTCACCAGCACATGCGCAGTCAAGCTTGATTTCGCCAGGAACAAAAAAGTAATGAAACTTGTTTTTGCAGAGGCACATTCACACAACGTTGTGGTAGAACAGGTTTTGTGAGCAAGAAAACACACCCTTGCACTGTATTCCTGAGGGTTTTTTTCTGTTGTTGTGTTTGTGTGTGGCTGAGCCACAATGTCCCTGTGCTGCCCGCTGAATTGACAGGGCAGGTTTGCATGTGTGTCCATCACAATGCTCTGTTATTCTGTGTACCACATCTGTGGGCGTGTCGGCATGTGTGGCCTATTTTCAAGGCAAATCTACCTGGTTAGTGGATACTAGATTCCACATATAGCCTTGAGCTTTACAGGCAATGACATGAATAGCAGGATTCAGTTGTCTTATAGGACTTTTCACAATTGTCCTGTCCAATTCATTACCTGGGTTTCTTGTTTTCCTTGTATTTCCCTGGTACATGCACAGGCTCGTCACATTAAGTTGCATAGGTAAGAATATGGCAAACACCAAATGAATAAAGTCACTTTACTTTCGCTCACAAGCAAGGTCATGCCACAGGAAGGAGAAAGAGGAAAAAAAACTGCGTGTGTGTAAAAGTGCATTACCGTTCTTCCTCATAAACCAAACGCATTGTTGTGTGTGGTGTTTGTAAGTTTATATGTGTTCTGTAAAAGAGGAAAGATGTTGCATAATCTATACTAACCTGCAGGAATTGGTGCAAACAACTGTAAAATTTTACTAGAGAAAATTTTACTATTGTAAAGGGCAATGTTAGAATAAATATTTGCATTAACATTTACATTTATTCATTTAGCAGACACTTTTATCCAAAGCGATTTACAAATGAGAAGCCACAATATTTATGTAATAATATATTATCTATATCATTTATTAAATATTATATATTATATTATATTATATTATATTATATTATATGATACTAGTACTATATATTAAATTATTATAGTTTGTAAAATATATTAAATGTAATAACAATCCGTATACAGATATGTACATTTAAAGTGAAATATTAACACTGTGGTTGTCAGAAATTCTGACAATGACAGTACAATGACAGTGTTTCAGGTATAGGTATAAGGTTTTACAATTTATAACTGTATTTCTTCAAGTGATACAATGTAAATATACCAAGCTACTTGAATGACCAAACTCTGCTTCCTACCTTAAAATGCACTTATAACCACTATGATAATAAAGGTGCCACAATAGAATAATAGTAAGTATTGACGTACTGAAATCGCGTTTGGTCTCGTACATACCTTGTTAGTGTCTGCGCTTGCGTGGCCATTTATTGTGATTAACAGGAAAGTGTGTCCAGCTGAATTCAATTAGTGATTTGTTAGACGGGTATAAAAAAGGTTATTATACCGCGGCAGTGGTCGCAGCAGCCCTCGTCGTGTGAAGCCCGAAGTGTGTAAAGACCATCGACTCTACCGAGCGACTCCACCGGACAGGGACACCGGCAAGGGATAAGTATCGCTTTTCATTTATTCTCTTTCCTATTACTTGTTTCACTTCTCTTTCAGTTTTTATAACCATTTCTTACTTGTATGTTTGGCACAGTTATTTTTTTAGGATTACTGTTAAACTAATGTAGTTTGATTTGTATATGTTATCTATTTTAATTTTAGTTACAGTTGTAGTAATATTTGTCATTTTATTAATTTTTTTCTATTATGTCTGTATAAGTTATTTATTAAGTTTTAGTTTTATTTAATTTGAGTTATTTTAGTACTTCAACAAACTACATGGAAATTAAATAATATTGAATTTATGGATATGTGTGTGTGCATACACGTAGTTGTTTTTGGTGTTTGGCTTAGTTTTATGGTAGAATCATTATTACACTCTTATACCTTTTGTTCTCTTAATATTTTGAATTGTTTGTAGCTTTATTTTGTTTTCATTTAAATGTTAAGTTTAGAAATTTTGTCATATGCATTTCTCATTTTTATTTAATTATTTTTTTTAATGTGTGTGTGTGTGTATATACTATTTATAAAGTTTTAGCTTTTAGTTTTGGATCTGTTTTAGTTGTTTTAATACTACAATTGATTGTTTCTGTTGTCCTCATTTGTAAGTTGCTTTGGATAAAAGCGTCTGCTAAATGACTAAAAGTAAAGTAAAAGTAAGAAGTAGATACAGAATTAAATAAAATGTGATGTCATTCTTTTACTTTTTTGTCACCATAAAGTATACACAAATTCATTAAGCTTTGGAGATTTCAGTGCTTTTGGATGCCCAAAGTAGATGCCTGGAGGCATTGCAAATATGACCGCAGAGTGAACATACTTCCCTTGAATTAGACTTTGGTCATTTTGTAGTTTAACACTTTAATGATTAGTTAATGACATGAACTTTCAGCCTACCAGCATATTACTGACTAGTTCTCTGGCGCTTTAGATGAGCAGACAAATGATCATAGGTTAATTTGTCTTAATGAACTGATTTGAGGACAAACAAAAAGCTGCAAGTTACACATAAATACAACTTTATAAATATGATAGCTAAATATATATAAATATATTAATACACAGAGAAAAATATCGAAACAGAGTTATTTTTACTGAAATCTAAGAGATTTCTGTCCCTAAATTAAAAGTCTGTTACACCAAAACATTGGTGGCTTCAAAAATGTCATAAAGAGATGGTACAACAAAGAGATTTTTTTTTTTTTTTTTTACATTGAACCAATTTAATTTAGGAATTTATTCACATAACTGAGAAAAAAAGGACAAAGTTGGATTTTCCTAATGTGCTCTTTAGGTTTTTCAGTATCAGTGTCCTGTATTTGTGCTATTGTCGTTACTTTCATTCATAATTGATATAGTCTGGAGTATATTGAAAGTCTGTTGTGTTAAGAGTTGCTTTGTCAATAAGTACGTATGTGTGCACTTTAAAAGTTCAATTTCAGTCAGACTAAAGCAATAAGAGTCTTTTCAAATTGTCAGACTAACAGACCTGGATAATGCGAAGTAGCTTGTCTTTGTCAATGTGTCAGTCAGACTACAGTTGGCCTTGATATTGTGAACATGCTCTGAAATACAGAAGTGACCAGCACTTTCAAATATTCAGGATTTTGTCATGTATACTTGAATAGACATATGCAAACTGTAGCTCAACTACGCAAAAACACACTGCACCTCGATTATAACTGCATGTGTAAACAAAATGAGCGACAGTTTAAGTAACCTGGCAGTAAGACAACAGAGAGAGGTCTGTGCTTCTATCCAGTGTATAGCTAATTTTAAAAAAAAATCAATAAAAAAAAAATCAATAATGAATTGACAAAATGTCTCACATAATTTTCATTGGGTGCTTAAAAAAATCGTTTTTGACTGTCTGACCAGCTGAAGTTTTAACCATCCACTTTATGGTTTTAAGAACGTCTAGCAAAATTAGAAAACTAACTGAATTAAGAACAAATTGAGGTGATTGTATCATATAAACATGGTTAGCTTTATCTAAGCAATGACATGTTGAACTAATGTTTTTCCCAATAGAAGGAAGCTTTACATAATGCGTGTAAACCACTGCCATTATGAAGAATCAATAATAGATTAGCATTAGTATCGGAAAGCTCCATCAGACATGCATCTGGTCAGTTTTAGTAAATTTGTGGTTCTCTAAAGGATGTGGGATTGTGTACATTGGTATTGCTGTCCCTAATGGCAGATTGTGATTGGAGGGTAACGGCACTCTTGCTTTCGCTATTCTTCAATTAGCAGAATTTGTTTGTGATAAAGCAGGATGAGGAGCCCATCTGTGCTGAAGCTAATGGCTAATGATGGGATTGAGGCTGCATTAGCCTCTCTTCTCTGGTACACTTTAGCCCACAGGCTCATTCTGACTGGTCTTGCTCTCGCCATGTGTCTGTTTCCACTCCTCATACATCTTTCTCTTCTCCCCTTGCTCTCTGCCTTTCATTTTTGTTTCTTCAGGGCTGTCATTCTCTGTCAGGGACAGCTGGTTGTCATCAGTGAGAAACAGAAAGGCGTCAGTGCATCCGTTAATTGTAAACGGAGACATGACACTTCCTCTCTTCTCTCTGTATCACTCTCTGTAGTATCTCCCTTCCTCTTGTTCTCTTCACTTCTCTTCGTTTCTGTCTCTCCCGCTCTCACTTTCTGCAAGCGTGGGAAAACATACAGGAAATCGTTCAGACTGTTAGGGTAGTTTTGGAGCATAACTTGCCCTGTGCCCTCCACCAATAGCATGCCCTCCAAAAACAGAAAAAAAAAAAAATCTCTCACTGACGTTCTCTCTCCCTCTCTCACTCATTTGTGCTCTCTTCCTCTTTCTTGCTCTCTCGCTTTCGCCTTCAGTGGTTAACAAATGGCCTAGCGTGACGATAGATTTATGTACAGTGGGATCCCATGGTCCACAATAAAAATGTGAGATTCAATATCTGGAAATCGGTGAAAAAGGAAATCTTGAAAATTTAAAATGGAGAAATTAATATTGAAAAACAAAATTAAAAATGGGTATTTAAGATTAGCTAAAGCATTTAATTATCTAACATCAAATTATCATGTGATTTGATTAGTGTTTTCCATTTAACATAATGTACTCCTTATACTCTAATTCGGTTACTATAGTTTATAATGTAAATGTAAAATATAATATAATGTAAAGTATAAAAGGTGGTCAGTATGATTTTTTTTATTATTTATTTTATTAAATAAGGAAGTATTAAAAGTGACTGTAAAGACATTTTTAATGTTATAAAAGGTTTCTGCTTCAAATAAATATTCTTTTGGACTTTCTCTTCATTAAAGTATCCTGAAACATAAAATATTAAGCTGCACTGATTGACACTGATGATGATGATAAATGTTTCTTGAGCATCAAATCAGCTTATTATAATGATTTTTGAAGAATCATGTGAGCCTGAAGACTGATGGAATGGCTGCTGAAAATTGAGTTTTGCCATCACAGAAATAAAGTACATTTGAAAATATATTAAAATGGAAAAGTTATTTTAAGTTGTAATAAAATGTTAATATTATTAGAAAATTTCCAAATAGAAACATTTTTAACATGCTGTAAACTTACCTATTCGCACTGTGTGCAAAAGTGTGCAAAACCTCTCTAAACCCAGATAAACAGAGCTGTCTAACCAGTGTGTCCAGACTGGGAGACCAGTCAACCACCTTACCTGTTTTTTTTTCCACTTTCTCTCTTTTCATTTTTCTTTCTACTTTCTTTGTTTCTTTTCATGAGTTGAGACAATGAACATCAAATAGTCTGACAGAAAGAAATTGCCATCCTTTTAAAAAGTTGTGGTTTCTAACTGCCTCGAGACACAACATTAAAACACACCCTGTAGACTGAGTAAAGATAAGAGCACATTTTCAAAATACCTCAGGAAAAACAAAGCCCATTAATGAAACCAAACCACATAACCGCACAGAAAAAGAGTGCGTAGGAGAGATAATGGAGGAGAGATATCAGTCAGAGCGAGCTCCTCAAAGCTGTCTGGTCATGTCAGGCCTGATCTAACTCTAATCTCTGTGTTCCGTTATGTATTAATCTAGTGGCTTTCAGTTTTTTGGCTAGTTCATTGTTGATGTTCTGTTCATAGTTCATTCATTCATAAGGAAGAGTGACATGGTCACTGCTGCTAGTATGTATGACTTTGAGTATGACTTTGAGAATAAAAGAAGATATTTTGAAATGTCTCAGTGCTTCTTTCCCAAGTGTAATGAACGTCAATGCAGTAGTCTCCGAAACTGGTTACCAACATTTTTAAAAATAGTGTTCTACAGAAATAAGAAAGTCATACAAGATGGAACAGCATGAGGGCGAGAAAATGACGAATGTCCATTTTTGGGGTCAACTGTCCATTTAAGCCGCACGTAAAGATTACAGATTATCATTGTCATGATGACACGCTATGCCATTTGGTATCAGCAAAAAACTTGATGTTGAACCTTTTCTGACTAAATTTGTTACAGTCAGTTTGAACCAAAAATTCATTCCTAGGATCCCTTTTGTCAGGGTAGATGACATATTTAATTATTAATGTTTTGAGAGGTTTTGTTTTTGTTCACTTCCGGTCACACGTGAACATGGGAGAGTCAAAATACAAGCAGCCCTTTGGAAGTTTTGTCGATCGTTCACCCAAAGTTCAAGTTGAACTCTGACCTATCACTTTGACAAACAGAGGATCTAAATGTCACAGATTGAACTTTTTACTCAAAGAATAAAAACTTGAAAGCTGCAGGTTTGAAATGTTGCAGATGATGATGGTATTAACATTTGGACTTATGGATATTTTATATGCCAGCAACAGAAGCCCTGGAGTGTGACATCATATCCTGTTGCCAATATTCGTTACAATCCCTGTGTAGAAAGTGTCCCCCTTTATTACGTCACCCCTGTCGCTCAGTGCAAAATGTACTACACCAAATATTCCACTGGAGTTCATGAAGTGTCAAAGAGAGCAGGCGAATGATAATGGGAAAGGGAGTTAGGTTACATGTTATAAATAGTTTGATAATATTAATCCAGATCAGAGGAGTTTAATAGAATGAGTTTATGCGTGCATCATACTACCCACAAATAGGGCTGGGCGATAAAACGATAATGTTAATTATCGTGATATAATTTTCCTTCATAAAACGATAACAAGAGTTCGATAAATGTTCAATATAGTGTTTATGCGCCAAAAGCAAAACGAAACAGTGCTACTCATTGGAACCGCGCCACACTGACCATTTATGCGCTTGGCTCAAAGTTCAAACGGCATTTATTTTAAGGAAAAATGACTGGAAAAGTTTGAAGAATTCTAAAATGGGAAGTGTTTGTCATGTTCTGACCATAAAGAGTAGTTTAAAACCACAATTAACAATTTACAATTTTCTCTTAGGAGCAAAAATCTGCCTTTAAACTTGAAAGAAATAAAGATTTTAAATTTGTCATGAAAATTATCACTATCGACTGATATGAAAAATTGTATCGGGATTTTTTTTTTTTTTTTTGGCCATATTGCCCAGCCCTACCCACAGATATTTATGCACATTCAACAAAGACGATTTTGGATTATAACTAGAGTGAGACATCCTTGTTCTGACCAGACAAACTGTACCCTTCAGCCAGTCTGAACCAGCAAAAAAGTCACAAGATTTTACACCCTGAAGTAATTTCACACGCTTCAAAATCCTTGTGTGACTGCACTGCAGTTCATTGGAGCCAGTTCCTCTCAAGTGCGCACAGTTTTCCTAAATGAGTAATTCACTAACACTAATAAAAGTACAAAGTCATTTATACTTTATATTATTGTAATTTATAAATGTCCAAATGCTATTTGCCAAAACATTCAACAGTACATCTATTAATTTAACATTTATACATTCAGGTGTAGCTCAAGTTTTCTCATGAGATTGCGTGGGCATTAAGGTAAGCACTCAAGTGTTTGTGATAATTTCATATGAATTTGTATGTGATTCATATGGAAGCGTCCGATTTTTAGAAAAAGTAACCATAGCCTCTCTCCTAAACCTAACCGTCAGTGACGCATAAACAGATTGTATAAAAACATAAATTGTACAAATTTATACAAATCCTCCAAAACATAAAATTGTTAAAAATTGCAATGAGGGTGTTTTACAAATACTGTTTGAAGCTACTGTAAAATGAAACGAATCCACACATTTACACACGCAGACAGGAAATGTGTTTTCTGAGTTGATTATATAATAGTTTCCTTTTCGTCCATATCCTTATCCTTCTTTCTTCCTCTGCAAGTGGGCTTTTATTCGTGACATCTAATTTTTCCTGTTATAGATGGCTCTGGACTCGTGCCTAAAATGCAAGCCTGTACAAGCCATCATTAATAATCAGCAGTCAGGTGTTTCTGTCATTGTTCTTTCTGTTTTATATATAAAACACTTACTGTACTGCTCAACTGAAAGAGGATTTTCATCCTTATGTGGCAAAGGAATGACAAGAATCACAAACTCTTAACCCAGACCAATTTCATTATCTGCACTGAAGAAAGAAACAGAAAGAAAAGAGACAGAGAGAGGGAGTGGAAGGGTAGAGCTGAACGACAGACAAGCGACAGGTTAACAAAGCTGTCCTGTGTTAATGTGGGGCAGTAAGGGTGAGTGATGGAGACAGGGTTACTGGAATGGAGAAATACATGATCTCTCCTTTCCTCAGATTGGTGACCTTTTGTGTTACTGTGTTTTATTTGTCTGTTTCACCTTTCTGTGTGTCTTTCCATTAGCTCGATACCACTTTTTCAGAACCGATCCAGATCCGATACCAAAAATTCTGAGTATCGGTCGATACCGATATCGATCCGATACCAGCACTTTTTTTTTTTTTTTAATCAGTGTAGAATTTCTATACCTCAATGTGTGTTGAACTGACCATCACTCTTTTGTGTGTTACACACAATTTACTAAATGTAGACAACTTTCTTATAAAGAAAAAATAGCAAATGGAAAAAATATATATAATCATAATCTATGACAGAAATACTATTATAAACTAGCTTAGTGGATAATTTAGTAGCAAAAGTTACTCTAGAAAAATCATGAGTGCACAATTTTATAAAATCTAAACTTTTAGTGAAAAAAACAAAACTATTTAGTGGGGAACAAATAAAAGTGAATGTGTTGGACTAAATCTGGTAAAATGTTACACATTGCTCTCTGTATGGTAGTAAAATACATTCATGAAAAATTTGTTTATATAAATATATAGGGCCTAAAATAAAATCAAAAGACATTTCTTTTAAATGTATAGCACAGTAGAATGAGGCAGCAACATGTGATAGATAAGACAAACAAGAAAGGCTATTGATAATCTGTCACTGTGCAAAAGTATTATGATACGAAAGGCTCCAAAGAGCTTATGCGCATCCCGTGCGCAGAATGATGTGCTTGAAGCAACACGGAGTCACAGCGCGCAGGCACAGCACTCCACATAGAAAAGTTCAAAGCACAAAGGGAAGAGACATTGATGCATAGTGTATTAAATCTGTGCAATAGTTTACTGAGTCTTTTCTTTTAACAGTTTTAAGTCTCAGTTACTGTGCTGTCATGTCTGACCATCAGTTACTGTGCTGTACTGTCACGTCTGACCGATACCCAATCCAGCAGAAAATGCCAGTATCCGAGCGATACCGATACTGAGTATAGGATCGGCAAACCCCTACTTTTCATGCAAAAGCACCCAATGCTCCACTGACTCCTGTAGCTCGACTTTTGACTATCGGCAGGGCACCTGGTCCATTTTGCAGCTCATTCTGGCCAAGAACTGCCAACTGCCCACTGGCAGGAAGAGATTGTTGTACCAGTGTTAATATATACAGTATGATTTTTTTTTTTTTTTACTGAAACTGAAATGAATTTGTTTAACTGAAATCCAAAACCCAAAATAATGTTTGTTTAATAAACCATTAATTCAGTTATTTTATAATCCCTTAAATAAAAAAAAAAAGATTTATACAAACCTTTACCTGCACATTTCAGGCAGTTTTTATATAGACACCATATCATTTAGTTTCATCTCTAATTTCATCTCTAATTTTTTCTTTCTAATTAATGGGCTATGGACATTTGAGGTCGATGTAAAATGACTTAACATTTGTTTAAGTTGTATTACTGACATCTTTCTGCAAATTCTGATTGAGTGATTGCATGGGACACATTATGATTTAAGTAAGTTGTACATTTTCTTTCCACATACATTCTGATTCATGTTCATTTTGTGCTCAAGCTAAAGAGGAAGAGATGAACGGTTGCTCTGACATTCCATGCTGCCCCTTGAACTGAAGAGGATATACTGATCAGTTAACATATTAAAGAGCACTAAAACAGCATTTTGTAATGAAATTGACAGAATTTGAAGTTGAGACTGTTTTAAATTAGCAAAGCACAAAGTTTATTGTGTTTATTAGATGGGAGGCATGTTACATTAAATTTTAAGATTTATTCATGCATCAACTGAAAACAGCACAGACTACAAGATTGCTGTTGGGATTTAAGAATCGATATTGGCTCATCGAAACGAAGATCCAATTGAAATGAGAAATGAATATTGACAACCTAGCCCTAGCATCCTTGCTAATTAAACATCACTGCTGCTACTGAAATTTTATTGCACCACTTATATATAGTTCTGCTCATGGATATTGACTAACTCTGGCAGATCTGGTGATTTGTTCTTCCTTACAAGTGCTCGTTTTCTCATCCTGGGCATTTTATTATGCTTCATTTCCAGGTGGACTGATGGCTCCCAGAAGTTGCGTAATCAGCCTATCAGATTGAAATTGCCTTTTTTAGCCTTTTTTTTTTTTTGGTCCTCTGTGAAAACCACTAACATGGTTTCATATCAACCCTGTGAAAAGTAAATGCCTAAGTAAGTAAATATCTGGTTTGACAGCACTCAGCAGCAAACACTGTAACTAAACACTACATGCAATTTAATAGGAGTCTTGGAAATCACTGCCGAGGAATCTTGGCTTGTTCTTCCTCGCACAGAAACTGTTTGACGGTTTGATAAGTCTTGAACCGGTCCTGCCACATCATCTCTGTAGGATTCAGGTCAGGACTTGAACTAGGCCACTGTAGAACCTTAATTTAGTTTCTTGTCAGACATTGAGATTTGGAATTGCTTCTGTATTTCTAATCATTGTCTTGCTGCATCATTCAGTTACAGTGAAGCTTCAGATGATACAGATGATCAGGCATTCTCCTGAAAAAGTGTCTGGCTTATAACTGAATTTGTGCTTTCTTCAAACATGACAAAATCGTATGTGTCTATAAGAGTATTTTTCTTAAGCCAGCTTTTTGCTTTATTTGCTTTATTGTGCCATTATGAGTCTGTAGAAATTAAGTGGCCACTTCTCTTTGATTTAAAAAGGTTTATATATATAATATATACATGTCTGTGCTTGTTTATGCTACATTGTAGCATTAGGATAATAAATCCTGAAATTTTTGAAATTGTGGGGACCGGCCTGCGGTCAAAAAAAAAAAAAAAATAGAAATAGTAAATGTTTATCTGAAAGTGTAACGATGCCAACAGGTTTTCTGTAAGGGGTAGGTTTAGGGTTAGTGTTGATTTAAGGGATAAAAATGTTGTTTGGTCCATAGAAGTCTATGGAAAGTCCCCACAATTCACAGAAACACACACACACACATAATCATTTTAATATATATAATCATGTTAACATATAATCATGTTAAGATGGAATTGGGTACAAAATTTCATCTTAAAAATATTTCATTATAGTAAAAGAGTAAGTTAAGCTGCATTATAGCTTAAGCTGTGAGGTTTCTCTGTACAATAGTGCAGATTCATAAAAGGTGTTTATTATGTTTAAACTGATTTTAGGACAATACATGGGCTTTGCTCAAGGATCTTACTCCGTCTGTGTCTCTCAGGCAAGAGTATGTCTTTAGAGAGTGACGAAAGACAGGAAAGGTTGTGTGGAATTTTTTTATATAAAGATGGTTTGGGTGTGTTTTTTGCAAATGACTAGCTTCAGGCATGCGGTCACTCATTTAGAATGCACAAGAACATTAGACCAAGCTTTAGAACAAATTCAAGTGCATATGCATGTATTGTGAATTAGGTGGAGATTTTTCGTGGCAAGTTCTTCTGTGCGTACAAGTAAGAAATAATCCACGCAATCACTAGTGATTGAGACCCATTGTTTTGTTTTTTTAATTCTCATGTCTTTTGGGATCAGTCCAAATATCAGTAACCTTGAGTGAAACAAACAGAGGAGAAGAGGGGGAGGGAAGAAATAAAAGTGAGTCTGTATGGTGAGGTGTGCCGTTCTCATGGGTGTTAAATTTCAACAAAGCTACTCCATGCCATGGGATTTTATCATCATTAGAGCTGTCACACACACACTCACTTACTCTCAACACCCGCATAAGCGCCCCAGTACCAGACATGACAGGAAGTGACCGTTGCCAGGGCTACACAAGGAAGTTACAGCAAGATATGTTCACAGTAACCCACATGGTAGTTTCCCTTTAACCTGAATTGTCTCATGAGCTCTCTTGTGCTCATGAGTTCATTCATTTATCAGCAGGGGAAGCTCTATTTCATGTTGAAGACTTTATGTATTTGAAGATTAATTGTTCCCATAATTAAGGTCTGACCCCACAAGAAGCAACAAGAAGGCCAGTCACTCACGGGGTGCAGGGCAGGGAACAGCCCCTGGGGCTTTGTGGCAGATATAGTGGGAGAGGCAGTAGAGGGGACATCACATCTGTCATGCATATGACCTCTGCACTCTCTCCTTATATAGATCACCTTTTAACATGAAAAATCACTCTTTATCTCACTGGCACAGCAGCAAGTGAAGACAGTAAATTGGGCTCAGGGTGTGGTGGCTTACTATTGTGTTGTACTGTTTTGCATTGTAATAAGTTGAATGACTGTACCCTGGAGATTCCCGCTTGCGCTACATTTTTTTTCTCTCGTTCTTTCTCTCTCCAAGCTCTTTTTTTTTCCCCCAGCTGCTGGTGACGTTACCATCCTAACTTTGGTTGGTTCTTTGGAAAGTTAGTGAAATTGCACCACTTTCTGTTGAAGCACCACTTTAATCTGGATATCACATGTTATTCTACACCTTAGGTGTGCATCTCCAATAAAACCAGTATTCAATTATATTTCAAATTGCTTTATTGGCCAGATTGTTTATTTAAACAAAGCCTAAGCATCAATACTATATATATATATATATATATATATATATATATATATATATATATATATATATATATATATATATATATATATATATATATATATATATATATATATATATATATATATATATATATATATGCATATGCATACATACATACATACATTGTTAGACATTTCAAAGGGTTTTTACAGTAACTTACTGGTAATTAAGATTTACAGTGGTAAACTGTATTTGATTTACAGTTGTAAACTGTACTGTTTTACATTAAATTACTGTAAAAAATCCAATTCATCAGTATACTACTGTAATTCATTCATTTTAATATAAATTTCATTAGATTTGATAATTTTTATATATAATTCATTTTAATTTTACTCTACATAGGTACTACTGGCATTCAATTAAAACAGACACAATAATTACAAAATATCAAATTCTTTATTTTAAACATTGCATGTATAACACTTAAAAATACAGTCTTCCAATGCTGGAACAGTGCATCTTCACCATTTCTCCTGTCTTAGGACGTTTTGCAGTGCATTATGTTGTATCCTCTGGATTTATCCTCACAAAAATACATAGCCATCTGCAAAACCCAGGTGCTGCTCCAAAACGTGGCCACCACCTTTGCTCACCATCTACTTTTTAGTGACAGAAATGTCTTCTCTGAAAAGAAATGACAAGAAGTAAAAATGACACACTTTTAAAAGGCAAATCCCATATAAAATACACAAACCTCTCAAAACCATAATTGTTCTCTTACCATGAATTATCAGTCTCAGGATATCTGGCATGGTCATGTCTTTCTTGATGCTTCATTGCAGTTGCACACACATAAAAAATGCAGTAAATCTTAAATTCTATTAAAAACTATAACAAACTAATTCTAAAACTAGAAAGGCAGCTAGCCATAAAACTTGTTTAACCTAGCTAACATACGATTTTATTTTCTCAATAGGCTAGCCAACATTAACTAACCCCTGAACAAAATTTCACATTAGTTAACAATGTTATATAAGATAAGCGTTGCTCATTAAAAATAATTTTAATTCGGTTACTTAATTCAATAAACTGACAAAAGTCGTTTGTAATGACAGCGCAGTTTACCATAGTAAAGTTTGTTACCGCCATGTGGGGTAAATGTTACTAGGTTAAACTGGTGTGCAAAAATATGACACAAACACACAGACAAATGTATACACACATTTTTACCTTGCTTGCAGGTCTTATTCTCTCGTAAGGTGCGTCGACACACAGCGCAGATGTTCTCCAGAACTCTTTCACTCTCGTGGGTTCATCCCTGGGCAAAACCTGGTTATTTTTAACCTAATTTAACTAAAATTATCCAACTGCAGTTTGATTGAGATTAATTGGAATGCACAAAAACATGATTTTTTTTATCTGGCAACCGTGATTATTCAGAAATATTTAATTGCAGAATTCCATGAATGACCAATTAGAATTGAGTGTTCCGAGAATTTTGAAAGCATTGTTTTGTAAACAGACATGTTTTGTAAACATGGTGTCCATTTGCCTTTTTTTTTTTTTTTTTTTTTTTTTTTAGTTTATATAAACTGATATTTTGTCTCCTTTTGTCGTGGCGATGTAAGTTAACAAGTCAAGATGTATGGCAGTGTATGGTAAAAGCCATAATCCAAAACAGAGAAGGGGAATTACTCTGTACCTGTGAGAATACTGAATAATAAATAGAGAAACAGTTGTTTGATGTGAAGTCACCGTCACCAGTACAAGAACTGCTTGTGTCTATTTAGTGTGTATATTGTGTTTCTCTTTCTGAACTTTATAAATGACATAATAACACTACAGTGACATTGTGGGCTAAATATTAAACTTTAGGTCAACAGTGCTTGTTCACCAGGAATGAGGGGAATGTATGTATGCTAGGAACAGCCGCACACTTGCATACACCCTTGTGCAGAAACGCTCGCCTAATGTTTTCAGCAAGATATTTCAAATGTCTGAGAGTGTAGCGGTTAGTCGAATGCAACCTGTTGATACCATCAATGTTACATTACTTTACAGAACTGTGGTGAATATAGCTTTGTGTGTCTCTGGATGTTTTATTTATTGTTTATGTCATGGTGTTTATTGAACTTTTTAGATTTTTGTTTTGGTAAGCAAAGCACTCGGAGGTAGAAATCTCAGATTACTTGTTTATTTACTTGTGTTTATTCCAACTTTTATTTCCTTAATTTTACTGTCAACTCCATATCTCAGATAAAATGGAATGATTTTTTTTAACTTGAATGTATTTCAATTTGATTTAAAAATGTTTTTATTCATTTTTTTAAATTATATTTTATTTATAAATTCTAAATGAATAGTAACAATACTCTGTTGTACATATGGACAGAAATCACTAGTTTTTGTTTTGTTTAAATACTTTTAAGAACAATCTGTTGTACATGTATAGACAGAGACATCGTTGGCTCAGAAAGTTCCTAGTATCTGAAAATGAATCATCAAAATATAAATAAATTGTCCCAGTATCGCTTTAGGGAGCCAGTATTACATGAGTCATTAGCTGCAGGGAGAAAGTACAAGAGTGTTTGTTTGTTTGTTTGTTTGTTTGTTTGTGTGTGTGGGGGTCCATCCTGCTGGGCCTGTTTGGACTGGAACCAGTCCTTAGCAGACTTCGACCAGTAACCCATGACCCTCGCACACACTCTGGGGAACGTTCAACTCAGCAACTTCATCCGCACTGTCACACACCATAGTGGGAGGGGGACAAGAGTACAGGAAAGAGAAAGACTAAAAAGATCGAGAGAGAAAGGGACGGAGCCCTCGGCTATAGAGCAAGTATTTACAGTCCAGATCTACTTTGTTTATTATTGAAGTTTACAAGCACAGTCATCCAATCACTGCCCCAGCTCATTTACTCAGCTAGTCTCTTTATGAGATCACGATCGTGTTTGACTCTCTTTCCAGAACACATGAAGCAGAGATGTTTATCTGAGATGTGAATCCTGAAGTGTTGAGTGAATCTGTCATAAAGTTAAAATTCACTCTAAACTTATGACTGCATCTCCACTTCAGTGACAGTATCCTTTGCTTTGTCAGTGTTTATGTGTGTGCGGTGTGTCAGGGATTCTCTGGACCTCTGTTCAGTGTTATTTCATTCCCCATTACTCTTAAAGACCCCATGAAATCACTTTTTTCTATTATGTGCTGACATATGTTCCTGAAACAGACAAGACATGTTAAATGCTCTTTCTTTAAGTTGTAAAAAATCATAGCTAGGAGCCATGATTTGCTACTTCCTAATTGGTGGCAGGTGGAAATATGGGAGGGGCATTCTCACTCACAAGATAATCTGATTGGACAGAAATCTGTGCAATGCAAAACGAGTGATCAATATTTTTCCCAGGAGAGTTATGTCTGCTATGTGACAATGTCAAGAGAAATAGACAGTAAACCGCAAAATGTTTGATTTGAAATGTAGGATGTATGCCTGTCTCCACTTTCTGACTAACTGACATTAATTCAGATTTACTGAACGATTTTAACAAGGAAATGAAAGTAAATGACACAACTATTATTATCATTACCCGGGTTAACTTTAACCGTTAAACTCATTCAGCAGTATCTGACAGATGATTAGACAAGTAAATAAAATCACATATTTAAGGAGGGAACCTTCTTCAAAGAAAATAAGAGTTGTTTTTTGAGGGGTTTAATTATATACTTATTTAATGCTTGTTCTGTCCAAACCAAATTTTGAGGCCCACTATTGGGCCCTCGTTCTCTGGTTGAGAAGCACCTATCTAAAAGAATATTTAGTATGATTTATTTATCTTTTTGTGTATCTGTTGTTTTTTTTTTTTTCTTATAGGAAGTGGAAATCCTGGACATCAGTCAAATCAGGGACACCAGGACAGGGAGGTTTGCCAAGATGCCAAAGGTACGTTTTTATGTGTGCCTGTGTTGAAGGTTATGTTTGGAAAGGTTCATATGTCAGTGCACGTGAGTGGTAAGGTTTGCCTGTGTTTGTAGGACCAACGTATACGTGATACGCTGGGTTTGGGCAAAGGGGAAAGCAACTCAGACTCAAAGCTGCTAACTGTCGTCTACGGCAATGACCTGGTCAACATCTCCTTCCTCAACTTCCAAGCTGTGCAGGATGGCTATTGCAAGGTAACCACGACGACAGGCCCGTCACCTAGAGACCATGTCCATGCTATCGCTCCCTCTTTCTCTGTTCTGTTTTTCCGCTTTCTACCTTTGCAAGTGTGTGCTCTGAATGAACTACATTAGATGACTCTCATTTGATATTTTCTTCCCTCTCTCTTTAAAAGCCTAACGTTGAAGTTTGATTTATATGAAGTTTGATTGATTTGTAGGATTATCATATTTACATAATAAATGTATGAGCTCATTTATGAATGTTTATTTGGTGTTATGATTGGGTTTCCAGGTGTGGACTGATGAGCTGTTTAAACTTGCCACAAACATACTGTCCCAGAATGCTTCCCGCAACATCTTCTTATTCAAAGCGTGAGTACTCTGTGTGTGTGTGTGTGTGTGTGTGTGTGTGTGTGTGTGTGTGTGTGTGTCTGACTCTGAAGCTGTTGTCTGAGGCCAAGTGACATGTTAGTGTAGCACAAATACAAAGTGTTAGTCCACTTCATTGATCTTTATATTGAACCGTTGCTTGTGATTAATTCTTTTAATTGATGTTTTTGAAAATGTGACGTCTCACAATGCAACTTTTTTTCTCGTTATTGTGACTGTATTTCGCAATTGTGACAATCTCAAAATTTAGTTGCTACTTTATATCTTTCAAATGCTACCTTTCCTTTTCTCTGCGACTTTGTCTTACTGTTGTGGCTTTATATCTCAAAATTGCAACCTTGTGTCTAAAAGGAACACTTGTTGCAGCTTTATTTATCATAATTGTGACTTATGTGACTTTCTCGCAATTGTGCTTTATAATGTTTTCTCACAACTCAAGCTTTGACTGGACTTGACAAAAGTTCAAGCCTTTGTTCAAAACTTTGTTCAAGACTTTGGGTTTGCCTCAGGGTTGGTTTTGTAATTGATAGTCATGTATGGTCAGGTTAGTTTACCCAAAAATGAAATTGAAAACTCTGGTCCCCGGTCATGGAAGAAAGGAAGTCCTAAAGACTTGATGATGAGTAAGCAACAATTTCAGTTTTGGGTGAACTATTCATGTTAAATCCTTGTTTACAACCAGCATTTGAGGTCAACTCCATACCAGGCAAAATAAAATACCCCTTATTGTCATAATCATTGCCTCAGTCTGAGAAAGTGCTGATGTGAGGTGATTGTTGTTCTAAGAGTCTGTAGTGTTACTGACATCAAGATTGATTTAGATTTATAAGTGCAAATAATCAGCGTAGACTAATGAGAAAGATTAAGGATTATGAAACCAGTGTGATACGGTCAACTGTCCTTTTTTTGCATGTCATTTTTCATAGTTACACCAAGCTGAAGCTGCAGGTAAATCAGGATGGGAAAATCCCAGTGAAGAAGTGAGTAAACACAAGCTGTCTTACTCAAACATAGCTATGTTTCCAGTTCTTCAGGGCTTTCATTGCTAATTTGCCTCTTCTTCTTTCATCATTGCTTTCACTTCTTTTCTTTTTCTTTCTCTTTAACTTCTCTTAGCATCCTGAAAATGTTCTCCGATAAGAAACGTGTGGAGACGGCGCTGGAGCACTGCGGTCTGGTCAACAACAGGGTAATCAATCAGTCATGCACCAATCACAAGTTATTAGACATTTAACCATTCCGTTTTACCCTTTACTGTCTGTCGGCTGTGATTCCATGTGACATGTTTGTGTCTGTTTTTTGTCTCTTTTGTTCTTTCAATATAAATGCATTGTTTTTCAAATAACCCACACCCATCATCTCTTTAGTCCAATCTCTTGTTGCGTCTCGCTCTGTCTTCACATGTAACATTCCTTATCATTTCTTTTTCTTTGCCACTCTATGGTGATCTGCGATCAGGCCTTTTATGGTTCAGTTTGGATACAGAGGAGCTGGTTTTAGATCAGCAAATGTCCACATGTCAATCTGTTCACTGTCTTATGCTGCCCTCTGCTGGTTGAACTTCAGCATGAATTGAGAAACTTAAAGAGGCCATATTCTATGCCAGGGGTCAATGATCTGTTTAACATGAAGTGCCTTTAAAAAAAAAAAATCTAGTCATTGTACCAATATCAACAACCCCAAAAACAAGCACAATTCACTTTGTAGTGCAGAACAGATGTTGAACTGTACTGTGCTAGGTACTGTCCGGTGTGTCATGCGAAATATGTGTTGTACTGTGGGTCTCATTTTTACATTTTTATTTTTCATAATGTTGTGAACTTATATGCCTATATAGTACATCAAAGTCTTTATTTCAACACAACAAGATAAATCCTGTTTTCCATATAATTTTCAATTTAAAATACACTGCAGACACAAATTCACTAAAAATTATGAAAATTTTCCTCTGCTTTTACTTTTAACAATAAGATTCATATCTTCATTTTTATTCATTCATTCATTCAGTCATTCATTCATTTATTTTCCTCAGGTGGATGGTATAAAGACAGATGACTTCACCTGGGAAATGTTCCAGAACTTTCTCAACAAACTAAGTCCCAGACCAGAGGTGGAGCGTATCTTCGTGGAGCTGTGAGTGAACAGAGTCCAGCAGCAATGACAAAGATACAGTAGCCCCAAAATGCATTTGGACACTTGGCCACATTTATTTATGTATGAATGCTAAAAGAAGAATGTTATCTAATATATTAACCAAATAGCATTTATATTTGAAGAAAAATGGCACACTTTCAAGCAACCTTTTCACAAAAGAAGTTTGTTAGGTTTGTCATTTACAAAACAATAGAAATGTTATTCAGAATAATTTAAAAATGTAACAGTAGTGGAACATGTCCGTGTAAAACGGGTCCAGGGAAAAGAAATGCTACTGATGCTTTGTTTCTAATACAGTGATATTTATACATTATTAAGTGTGTCCAAATGTGTCTTGGGGCCACTTTATGTCTTAACAATTATGTAAAGATACTTTGCAAAATATTCTTGACTTATTTCATTCTTTACTGTGTGTACCCAGTGGCTCCAGAGGGAAGCCCTTCTTGTCTCTGGATCAGCTGATGGACTTTATAAATCGCAAACAGAGAGATTCTCGACTAAATGAGGTTCTTTACCCACCACTCAAGCGAGAACAAGTCCGCCAGCTCATGGAGAGATATGAGACTAACACCAGCCAGCTGGAGAGAGGTACAAATGCGCAGAAGCACACACACACATTTAGACATGGTGATGATGAGAGTGATGGTGGTTTGTTTCACCCCTCCATGTGTGAGCAGATCAGATCTCCCTGATGGGCTTCACAAAGTATCTTGGTGGGGAAGAGAACTCTGTGGTTCCTCCTGAGAGGTTGGACATCATCGATGATATGAACCAACCCCTATCCCACTATTTCATCAACTCTTCACACAACACATACCTCACAGGTATCCAAATGCATAAACACTCTCATAGAAGCAAATATGGTAATAAACGCACACATGTGACCTCGGTCTGTGTTTTCCGCCTTCAGTGGGTCAGCTGACGGGCCTGTCATCAGTGGAGATGTACAGGCAGGTGTTGCTGACAGGATGCCGATGTATAGAGCTGGACTGCTGGAAGGGCCGCCCACCTGAAGAAGAGCCAATCATCACGCACGGTTTTACCATGACAACTGAGATATCGTTCAAGGTGTGTTTATGGCCCCATCTCAGTCTCCATTGCTCTTACAGTATGGTGAGGTCACAAAGTTCAAATATTTGCGTTTTTAGGAAGTGATCGAGGCCATCGCTGAAAGTGCGTTCAAGACGTCTCCCTACCCTCTCATCCTGTCCTTTGAAAATCATGTGGACTCGTAAGTATAAGTGTGTGTATAATGCTTATTTCTTTTTTTCTTTTTTTATCATGTTAATTTTTATCTTGATTATTATATGGTCTTTTAGGGCAAAGCAGCAGGCTAAAATGGCAGAGTACTGTCGCTCTATGTTCGGGGATGCGCTGCTCATTGAACCCCTGGAGAAATATCCGGTGAGTTCTTCAACACCATAAAAAGGCAAACTTCAATAATTATTCAATAACTATAAAAAAAAAAAAAAAAAAATTTTTGTTTAATTTTGTGTAATTGTTTTTTGGAACAAAGTTCTAAATCAATTAATCGATCAATCAGTCTACCTATCTGTCTATCTATCACCTTAAAACTTTCAAAGGTTTTAACATTATAAACTTTCAAGCTAACTTTTCTAAAGCCAAGGTCAAAGTTAAACTTATGCCAACTTTACTTGTAGTTAAGGATAGTCCATTATCGCAGAATAAATGTAGACAAGGGTAGTCAGGATCCCAGTAAAAGTGAAGGGGTCTTGTATCATCCTAATCCAGTTTGATTCCAAAGTATTAAATAGCTACCAGATTAAATAATGAATAAGTCTTGCTTTGACCTGAAAATCATTGCATCATTGTGAAAGGAAAGAGACCAATGCATTGATATAACAGCTGTGTAGGAAATTGGCTGGCTGGGACAGCCAGTTATTATATAGTTTTTGTCATTACAAAAATATTTGACCACGGAATGCAGTGATTTGGCAATCATGATTAAGAGAATCATGTAAAAATTGAGAGTAGTAAACTATTATATTTTTAGTTTGAGAGTAGATTTTTATGTTTTTATTATTTTTACAGCTGCTTCCTGGTCAACAACTGCCAAGCCCCCAGGAACTCATGGGGAAGATCTTGATCAAGAACAAGAAGAAACATCAGCACAGGGCCTCTAACGGTGGGAGCATCAGACGCAAGGACGGGACAGATGAACAATCCTCACCTTTGAATGGTGTGTACACACAGAACACACCAAAACCTAGCCTGATCCACTCTAACACAAAAGCGACTGTGATTGAAATGGTTTCCAATACATCAAAACAATTACAATAATATTTCAACACACATTGGGTCCATTCACATGTGTTTTTACATTAAAAAAAAAAAGAGAGATGCAGAAAGAAAAAAAAAACACCAGGCATAAGCATTTGTGGATCATTTGAGAGAATCGAGGTTAATAAAGGTCATTTTTGCAAATCTACATAGGACTGTTTTTGTTCAAAAAACTTTACAAGTTAAGTAAATTATAAGTTAAGCTTATAACTGAAGCGTTTATAAGTGAAGGATCATTTTACAATAATATTTTAGATAATCCATGTCATGACCCCTTTAAAGTTTAAACTTGTTTTACCTTGAATGTACATAGTGGAATACAAAAAAACATCCTCTGTGTGAACGGTCCCTTAGAGTGCATGTCATGACGTAAGCTTGAATCATTCTGACAGCTAGCTCACACACTGAACAGTGAAAAAAAATAAGAACCTTTACTGTGAACTGATTTGTCTTATCTAGTATTACTGTCTTCAACAACAATTTCACATCTGATTTTGTATGATAAATCATAACATGGCATCATTTTTAGTTCATTACTAATTCTCTTGGGCCAGTTTATTGCACATCTCTTTCATATCTGCATGATTAGAGAGTTAGCTAATGAACCATGTGTCATCATTTACTCTTCATCATGTCGTTCCAATCTTGTATGACTTTCCATCTTGGCCGTAAATGATGACATTTACAACTTTGAAAAAATTGTAACTCTTTCATTAGCTACATTTTTTTTTTAGCTCAACTGCACTGAAAATGCATTAGGGTCTGTTTTAGATGTAGTTTTCACTCTTTTTGTTGTCTTGAAACAATTCTGGCCCATTCAGTTACAAGCAATTTCATATACACAATACAATTTTCTGTTACCAATTTCATTTCACATCCAAACCCATTCATTGAGATTTGTGTTTAGATTGTCCATTGTCTGATGGGGAGGTGGGCCAGCTCATGTCCAATGGGGGCGAGAAGCTTGCAGAGAGGATGGCCAAAGATCTTGATATCCACAAGTCTATTGGTGGGTTTGTGCCTAGTTGACATGAGGTCTCAACCAATCAGGATGAAGACTGATGTCACTTAGGCACCTGTATGGAAGTTCGTGATTAATGCATTTATGGTGTGTATTAAATTTTCTGTGTCTTTGTGTCTGTGTGTATTATTTTTTAATATTAATTTCTAGATCGGGGAGATGGGGAAAGTGAAGAAGAGGAGGAAGAGGAACCCATTCCAGATCCAAAGAAACACAACAACACTGATGAGGTAACTCATCTGTCATGTTTGCTATTCTTCTCTCTGTCTCTCTCTCTGTGTGCATCTTTGACGTGTCTCTCTGTTTCAGGGTACTGCGTACAGTGAGGTGAACGCTACAGAGGAGATGTCTACGCTGGTCAACTACATAGAACCTGTCAAATTCAAATCCTTTGAGGCGGCAGCCAGTGAGTCATGATGTCTTTCACATCATAGCTGTTACTATGCTGTGTATTTTATGTCTGAAACCAGTACTGTGTTGACCAATTAGAAGCCAGGACAGAATTATCTGTCCGCTTCATAAAGTCATTGTTTAGTCTGTCATGTGTCTAGCAGAATTTAACTTTGATCCCTCTATCTCTTTTCAGAGAGGAATAAGTATTTTGAGATGTCATCTTTTGTGGAGACCAAAGGCATGGACACATTAAAGAACTCTCCCAGCGAGTTTGTTGAGTATCCTTCACCAGCCTCAGTCAGCAGATAATGACTGCTATAATGTGCTGCATCCCAGTTTACCTACATGTAATATCTCCTAAAAGTATGTGAAGAAAAATTCTTGTATGTAGCAGTAGAGAAGGCAAGTTTTGGTACATACTACCGTGTCAAAATAGCATCTTTTTGCACACTTTTACGCACATCATGTCAATGTAAACTGGCCTGTCAATCAAATTGTCTTATATACACTCATATATACAATCCACATTTCAGTTCATTAATTTATACTACTCAACAATTCTTCCTACCATATTGTAGGTAAAGTATTGCACATCTGCAGTGTTTTCTAGTTTTAGACTGGATATCACTGGTAGAAATTTAAAGGGGAGATCCATGCACACTCTTGGAGTGTTTGTGGATCTGATCCGAATAATCACCAGAAGTAGTAGACCATGAGAGGTATCTTTGGTATACTCATTTCTGCATTTCTTAATTCTAATTTTGAGTTCTATCTTTGGATGGATAATATACGAATCAGGACACAGTGACAGTTTTAGTTATATGTGACCCTGGACCACAAAACCAGTCTTAAGTCGCTGGGGTATATTTGTAGCAATAGCCAAAAATACATTGTATGGGTCAAAATTATCAATTTTTCTTTTATGCAAAAAATCATTAGGATATTAAGTAAAGATCATGTTCCATGAAGATATTTAGTGAATTTCTTACCATAAATATATCAAAACTTAATTTTTGCTAAGAACTTCATTTAGACAACTTTAAAGGCGATTTTCTCAGTATTTTGATTTTTTTTATTCCAGATTTTCAAATAGTAGTATCTCGGCCAAATATGGTCCTATCCTAACAAACCATACATCAATGGAAAGCTTATTTATTCAGCTTTCAGATGATGTATACATCTCAATTTCCAAAAATTGACACTTAAGACTGGTTTTGTGGTCCAGGGTCACATATATGTTTGGTATGTACATCTTTGTAAGGATCCACCCGCCAGCCCAAAAGCAGAATCCAGCGGCCTGGTCGAAGGTTTAATGTGTGTTCGGTCTTTTAATTGTGCCTCTTAATTGATCAGGATTTAGTTTCAATTTTGGTCTAGCGCCGTGTTCAATCTGACTCCAATTTCAAGTGATTGTTAAATTTAGGCAATATTCTTTATTATTATTATTATTATATATATTATATATATTATATATATATATATTAACGACCCAGTGTCGCTTAGCAATTCACTCGACCAACTGTGAACGCACGGCACAAACTCGCCAGTGCTGTACTTACTCAGAGGATACAGGGTGATTAGATACCTTAAAATTGGCTGCACCCTGCTAGCACATAATAAAAAGTGTACTTTTCCCTAATCACAAAAACTGTAACTTGTTAAGCCAGTGACAGACAGAAATCAGAAGATCCCTAATGACGAGCCCCCGCCTCATTCATTGGTACTTCAGTATGATCTATCCTGGATGCAGATTTGCGGAAACACTAGACTACGATTTTAATCTACTAGAAATAATCATGATTGCAGAAGAGATCAGAATAAGTCAAATATGACAATTTATTATTAGTCAGGTAAAGTTGTATCATGCCAATTACATAATGAAACAATTAGAAGCCAATTTAGAAAGGATAATGCAATTGTGAATCACATTGTAGCCGCGTGGCAACCCTGCTCCTGTACATAGATACTGTGGCTATATGGGAAATAGCCAAGTGATCTACGCAGGAGATAAACAAATTTAACATAGTCACACATATAACAGTTATCCTAATTTGACACAATACACATGGTCTAAAATGCATAGCATCAACAACCTTTTACCTAAGTGTTTTCATACACTTACAGTAAAGCAGTCATGTGTTTTAAAGAATAAACTCAACTAGTCTATGTGCACATGTAGTAGCGCAAACAACTATACAGTGTGCTCTATGGGCACAATGTGTTTAACACAATTGCATTTTTGAATAAAAACAAAATGCATACCTGACAGCATAGAGACACACAGTAGCAAAGCTCCAGAGACTCTTACACACTGCATGGGGTTTTCTGATTACAGAAATTCCAAAGTAGCGTTTTGTCACTTCCCTTATATACCCAAATAAGAAAAACAAAGAAATCTTCAGATCAGTTATAAAAACATAAAAGACCTTTTGGTTTGTTAGGTTCTGTGATCCAGGGTCACACCTGGCTGGAGATAGATAAACATTCTCACAGACCCTAAAGGGGAACACACCCCCTCCTCAGCAGAACACAATTCTACAAAAGTTTTCAATATTTCTCATAATACAAGTGACTACTGTGAAATTAAGACCATTTTACCAATCGCACAGAGACCTTTAGAACGATACCAAACATGAAGGGGAAAAACAACAGGTTCACAAGATACATGATATGTGGGATATGCATATTCTTAATGAACTTTGAGTGAAACCTTTTGGGGGGAAAAGAGGGAGAGGCAGGGGGAGAAGGGGGTCGTAAATGAACGAGGAGAGGTGTTGTTTGCTCTCTTTGGAGATTTCTTCTCCAGATAAGTTTTATGGTTTTATTGCATGGCATCTGTTTTGTGTGAGTTCCTGAGTTTTGGCTTCATGAGGAGTTAATTTCATAAGGAAATAATTTCACTCCTTGCATGTTTGCGCTTTTATATTCAAGTAATGTTGTTCTTCCTGAGCAAAATGTCTGTATTCAGATACAATAAAAAGCAGCTGAGTCGGATCTACCCCAAAGGGACTCGTGTGGACTCTAGTAACTATATGCCACAGCTCTTCTGGAATGTGGGTTGCCAAATGGTGGCACTGAACTTCCAAACTCTCGGTCAGCTATGCAGACAGCACTATATTATTGTCTTCTTCCTTCTGTCTAGTTGTTTTTTCTACATTTGTATATATTTTAGGAGCCTTTAAAATCTTTAAATAAGCTTATTTATTCTCTGTCTTAGACTTGCCGATGCAGCTGAACATGGGGGTGTTTGAATATAACGGCGGCTGTGGTTATCTGCTGAAGCCAGAGTTCATGAGACGCACAGACAAACACTTTGACCCCTTTACTATGGACATTGTGGATGGCATCGTTGCCAACACAGTTAGAATCAAGGTATTTTGTGCACATGTAGTATGCTGTTTAAAGATATAGTAATAGTCAGCTATTTTACTTTGTAATTTCAAATGTCATTTCTCACTTTTCCTTCGCATACATAGATCATCTCAGGTCAGTTTCTGAACGATAAGAAGGTTGGTGTTTACGTTGAGGTGGACATGTTTGGACTTCCTGCAGACACTAAAAGGAAATATCGAACGAAAACTTCTAACAACAACTCTCTGGACCCAGTCTGGGATGATGAAACCTTTGTGTTCAGCAAGGTAACAAATGAAAAGAAAAGTTTGTCCTAAAATGACAATTCTGTCATGCATAAAACTGTGAAGCTGTTTAGTACTCTACTAGTCTACACTTTTTTTGTTAAATGAAATACTGTTAATTTCTATCTTTGTAGGTGGTGTTGCCCACCCTTGCATCTCTGCGAGTAGCAGTGTATGAAGAAAACGGAAAGTTTATTGGCCATCGCATCTTGCCAGTATCGGCACTGCGCCCAGGTTTGTGCCAATACGAGGCAGTGATCTAACAGACTTGTTAGTCTGATACTGTACTAAATATCTACAGTCCTACATCTGCTATATGTGTGTGTTTATGTGTCTGTTAGGATATCACTACATCTGTTTGAAGAATGAGCTGAACCAGCCTCTCATGCTGTCATCCCTACTTGTGTACACGGAGGCACAAGACTACATTCCCAATGAACACCAAGGTAGGAGAGGTTTCTGTGGGACTATGATTGCCATGACAATGAGTTTATAATCTGCTACATAGATGTACTGTAATATTAGCAGCTGGTCAACTATATTTCTGTGCAAATACAAATGGTTGTGTATATATATTTTAATAAAACAAAAAAGATGGTTAATGGGTCACCCAGAGTATAATTCAAACCAGCAGTCTTACTCTTGTCCCTCTGTCTTCCTCTTGTTTTTGTGTAGAGTATGCAGAGGCTCTGACAAACCCCATCAAACATCTGTCTCTGCTGGTCCAGAGAGAAAGACAGCTATTAGCACTTATGGAGGATCACATTGAGGTCAGTTACGCCTTTCGACTTTATCTTGGAACGGTATCTATCATTTAGCAAATATCTAGCAGTAGCCTATATAAAATTATGGTAATAGTGACTTTTGTCCAATTTGAATTTCTGCAGCCAACCAATCTCCTTAGTGATCTCCCATTTGAACTTGCAGTCCAAGAATCTTCATTTGCTCATCTTTCTGTCATTCCAAACATTTGTTTTTGTGTGAGAAACGGACTAAAATTAAGTTGCTGTTGTTCACTGAAAACCTTGACATCCAAGACTTCCTTCATCAGTATTCAGTCCTATTCCTCAGCAAATCATTCTTTTGACTCATATATTTTCAATTAATCAGTTGATCGAGATTATACTTGTGCATGTGATGCTTTTATGGTACTTTAGCATATTTTTAGAATCTTGAAAGCCCCCGTTTCCATTTATTATAAAAAGAGTGACAATTATATTATTCATTATGTTTCTCCTTAATGGGTTTAGAATAAATTAGTTTTGGGTAAACTATTCCTATTCCTATTACTATTAACTCACTGTTACATGAACTAACGTCTTGTAGATATTTCAGCCATTAAGTGAATACATACTCTGTGTGTGTGTGTGTGTGTGTGTGTCTCTGCAGGGTGGACCTTTAAAACAAGATGAAGGAGACAAGTTTGACTCTGGCTGCGTGACCTCTGTTGACCCTATTTGCCCTCTGCCTTCTCCAACACTTCCTTCTGTACTCACTGAGGTCATGAACCCTCCTGCATCAGGTTTGGTCTCACCTCAGAAACAGTTACTCTTTTTCCTGCTGTCTTGCTCACGATCATTCCCACCCCCCACCCCCATTTTTGCGTTTTGGACATAATGTTTCAGTTATTTCATGTCTGTACTGATGCCTATTAGAGGTATAGTGGTTCTCTGTTTAAAAAAAAAAAAAAGATTTAAAAAAAAAAAAGATGATCTCTTTTGGTAAAGACATTTGGAGTGACTTGCACTAATGCACAGTGCAAGGTTCATCTGTGTCAATTTTTGCGTCCGTGCATTACTCTGCAAGCCCAAAGACTTCACGGTGCTGTCGACTATGAAAAAAAAGCATAGCAGAAGACGTTTAATTATCACCTTGAATCGGCAGCATAGGTAAGAGTGGACAACCATTTATAAACTTTATAAATGGCTTTTATGGGGAATTCCCTTTTTAAATTTAGTTCTCATGTCATGTTATATGAATAAAAAAACTAAATATTATGAAGTCTCTAGAATTATTTACGGCTTATATTTCGCAGTTAGTTTTATTTATCAGCAAGTGAGTCATGGTTAAACTTAAACTTCACCATTCAAGTGCAAGGTGGAGCACATCAGAAAGGAGCACAATGTTATTTACTAAAATATGTATTTTTAAAATATACATATTTCTTTTTGGACTTCTAAATTTACCTTGATTTTTCTTTTTCTCTCAATAACATTAACTGCAATGAAATAACATAGAGCCCCCTACATTTACAAAATAAATAAATCAATATGTTAACACCTTTTTTTTTATATTCTGTGTTTTATTTATCTTTACTTGTCAATTTACCTCGTCCTACTATTTGTTTTATTTATTTATTTTTTTTAATGTTTAAAGTGCTCTCTGTAATGTATGTTTTGGCACACAATGTAGAGCATACAACTGTTTATTTAATAAAAATGTTTACTTAACTTTAAAAAACCTGTTTTGAAATACTAAGGCAAACTGTTACCAAGTGCTAGTGAATTCTTGTGAAAATTTCTAATTAAGAATACATCCCTCATCCCCCCACTCCCAAACTAAACTGTACCAAAACAGTGACCTCAAAACAGAAATACGTACTGAACCGTGAACCGTTATACCTCTAATGTCTACTTATGAATATGCATGGCATGTCCATTAAGTGACCTGAGTGTTTGTGTGTAATATATTTTAGGCCAAAAAGAAGATTTAGTCAACAATATTCTTAAAGGTAAGATTCACTCACCCTCATCTAACCATTGTACTCTCATCTTCATCAGTCCCCTTCGAAGTGCTGAGTGAGAGGTGTTGCAGATCATAGACAAGCTTTGTATCTAATTGTGTTTTGCAGTAATCGAACCTCAGTCTATTGATGAGCTCAAACAGCGGAACTCCTACCTGAAGCTGTTGAAGAAGCAATGCAAGGAACTCAAGGAGCTGAAAAAGAAACATCTCAAAAAGGTCAAAAGCACTTTATTCTTGCAACACCACTTGGAGTTATGTATAGGGAATGTGCCTTCATGGTCACATTTAACTAGATAATACGCACATATATTTTTACCTAGATAAAAAAAAGAAGTTCAGTTCTTCAAGACCAGCTTTGATGTTTGGTTGAGAAATCCTGGATGGAAAGGGTGTTTTAGCATATCGCCAGGCATTGCTAGTATGTTTGAACATGCACTGTAGCTAGCATGTCTTAGTTGATAGGCTTTGCTTGTGGTAAATAGACAGATCAATCCAACGGGCCTTTTTTACATTTCTGGGTTTCTGAGCAGCGGAAGTCATCATAGTTGGGTTAACTTTGAGAGCAGTGAATGGTAGAGTACCACAAACATATTCTTTGCATTCCCATTTGCTCAAATAGCAGAAGAAAAACTCCACGATAGTGTTTTCATAACTTTCAAAAAAAGGAAAAAAAAATTGAGAGAGACAGATAATGGCAGTCAGAAGAGAGAAAGATGTCAAATTTACCATCCCTCCCTTAGACGCTGCATTAGAAACACCCTCGCATTAGCGGTAACTAGTTTTTTTGTAATTTGAGGAAAGGTGATATAATACAAAGTATGGTGTTATAAATGTACATACATCTTTTTAAAAATTTACATCTAAAAAACTTTCGAGGATTTACGATGCTGATGAACGTTGAAACGGACCATCACAGTCTTGTGAAAAGGGTCCATGGTTCGGACATATTTGCTGCTGTTTGGCAATATTTTTCAGGCAAAATCCAATCATTTTTGTCGGAATCCATGCAATTGTGAATTTTGCATGAGGGCAAAAAATTATGCCATGCAGATTTCCCAGTGTGTTCAAGTTGGTCACTCAGATTTGCTGCACTTACCAAGAGAAAGCTGATTGCTTTGAAAGTGAGCTTTGCTTTATGCATTTCTTCATTATTGACAATACACAGTGAAAATTTTTTTGTCCATGAAAATTTGCAGAAATTTGGTGGTTGTGGCGTTATAGCTCTGGGATTAGTTAAAGTCAGAAATGTTTTTAATTTATAAAACTCTGTAAAACCTTTCACACGTTTAATCGTCAAAACAAACAAGCATTCATTACAAATTTGAAAGCTTCACTTTAGAACTGGGTCTGTTTCTAAGAAGTTATTATAGTAACAATATTATAGCGCAAAGGTCTCCAATCCTGGTCCGGAAGAACCTCTAACACTGCTTATTTTACATGCCTCCCTAATCAAACACACCTGATTCAACTCATCAACAAATGGTCAGATAAGAGAGACATCAGAAATGTACAGTGGTGGGGGTTCTTCAGGACCAGGATTGGGAACCACTGTTATTGAGCGAGAGAGCATGACTTGAGTCTGCCACAGTTCTCAGTAGATAGCAATGGTGTTAGTAGATTTTCTGAACTGTATGGCTATTTGAAGTTTAGATCGTTTGCTAAAGTAATATGGTCTGTTAAAACCCTCAAGACCTGGAATGACTTTATAGCCGTGCAGTTTTCGAAAATGAATCAACACGTTAAAACATCATCAGCCAATATGTATCAAGCAGTCAACAGTGCTGTGGCATAAGAATGGCGAACTTATATCAGAGCCATAGCGCTCTGACAAATGCTGCAACTATGCTAGTCTCTTTTCAACAATAACTTAAAGAATGTGTTTTTGTGTGTTTCAGGTGTGGGCTCTCAGTAAAGAACAAAGGACTCGCTGTAGTCAACTGAACTCTGACCTCCAGAGGAAACGGAGTCAGATGGAGAAGCGTCTGCGCTCCAGTCTGAAGAAAAAGTGAGGACATTTAGATTAAACATTGACCGTTTGACCTTCATTAATGTTGGCCAGGTGGATTTTGTGCTTGAGTGATGTAATTCATACAATGATCATAGAAAGATCAAGAGTTCAGGAGCTCAGAATGGTAAAGCAGCCAAACTGCAGCCAGAATGTTCTGTACAGAGAATAATGGAAGGGGTTGTGATCAGACTCTCTGATGAATATTTTACATTGTTTAAAGCAGGAAGCGACACAAATGGTTAAACACAGACTGCTTTATTTCATTATAAGTTGAATGAGAAGCCAAATACTCTGACCTTTCATAGAACGTCTGATCTTTAGAACAGTTTTCACATGCCCACTGTCACAAATTAGCTTATTTTATTAGTGACCTAGAAATAGTGTCAAATCAGAAAAATTGCTACATTTTACAGCAGAACCTTTCTTAGTTTTACATTGATCAACATTCTTTAACTTTGTTCATTTCCAGGGTCAAATTATATTTTGAAGAAAAATGAAAAATTCCCCAAAAAAAATAAAACCTCACTTAATGTCAGAAAGGTTGCTGACCTTTGGTTAAAAGGACATTGGAGACTGTTCACTTTGAATGATCTATTATTAAATAGATGTTTGCTATTTGTGTGTGCAGTGGGTCAGAGGAGGGTCAGAGGGAATTGAACGAGCTGGATCTTGAGGTGCAGAAACAGATGGACCATATCAAAGAGGAGCAGATACAGGAGCTTACTGTGCTTAGACAGACACAACTTCAGACAGAGAAAGAGGCTAAACATTTCCACCTCAAAGAGGTATGACACACAACAATAGCCCAAAGACACCGTGATTACAGCTGCTCTGTAAGGCACTACACACACACACTGCTAAAAATGTGTATTCTTTGTGACTCTGTGCTTCTGTGTCAGGCCAATCAGAAACTGAGGGAAATCGCCCAAGAATGCCAAGCAGCCCAGATCAAGAAGCTCAAGGAAGTGTGTGACAAGTGAGAAACTTTTTTTCTGTGTTTTTGTGTTTGAGGTGCATTTGTGTGTTTGTGGACAAATGCTAAAAAGTCACATTTCTACCCGCAGAGAGAAGAAAGAGTTACAGAAGATTCTGGACAGGAAGAGGCTGAACAGCATCACTGAGGCCAAGAAAGCAGAAAAGGACAAGGCTGAGGCGTGAGTAATAGTTTTTCTTATCTCAAGGACAGTGCCAGTGACAGTCTAGGGTTAAAAGGTTAGTCCGACCAAAATAAAAATTCTGTCATAATTTAGTCAACCTCTTATCATTCCATACACAAATCTTTCTTTCTTCTGCTGAAAGCAAAAGAAGATATTTTAAAAAACATGGGTAGCAAGCAGTTTTGGTGACCATTGACTTTCACTGTATGGTAGGGGTGTAACGATACATGTATTCGTACCAATTGTCACGGTACAGACATCTCGGTTTGGTGCATGAGGCTTTACAACGAATACAGGCAATTCACCCTCAATTCAGAAGGAGGTGCCCGCAGTAATGCAACGCTGTTTGATAACCGCCAGCAGAAGAACAGGCGAATGCCATGAGTTGCGCACTTGAAAACAAAGCCCACTAGACAGTGACCATGTGCTGATTCTGAACGTGTCTCTCGTTGACAAAGGAGTATACTTTAAAGGCTTGCACACTCAACTGTATCCTACCTCTCTCATTTGGCACAAATCCAAATATTCCATAATATTTCCATATTTGCGATGTATCTGAATGCAAAACTATTATTCATTATATAAATTATAGGCTTTGTACTTCAGTCGCGTTCCAACGGTGACACAGAGGCGGGCACACTGATGTTTGGTTCACTGTATTTTATTTTGATAAAGTACCAACTGCGCTGTCAAGTTAGCAATGCTGGAAGTTATGTTGTGTGTGTGTGTGCGCGATCACTTCAACTGTTTCTTTATACCAGCAGAATCAACTTAAAACACTCCCATCATTTATTTTCTTATTCAATACAATTCAAGTTTATTTGTAAAGTGCTTTTCACGATGCAAATCTTATTAATAATGCATCACTGTAAAAGGTCTACTTTTATTTGTGTACACTCACAATGAAAACAAAATGTGCTTTTGTAAAATAAAGAAAACAAATAGGATGTCGCTTTCTGCCATTTGAGTTTCCTTTCTGTGAACAAATTAAGCGTGTCACAAAAATGAACTGAAACTCAGCATAGTATAGCCTATATAGGCTACGTTACGTCACACTTTTTTATCCCCTTGTTTATCTGTTTACTAAATAAAATATATTTCAAGTATTTATTCATTGTTTGTATATATGTACTGCAGATTTTATATAACATTATAATTTAATATAATATTTAGTATTTTCTCATCTAGGTGGAAAAAATTGTAATTTGTACTACTGTCTGTTCAAAATAAATGAAAAGAAACCTAGCATAGTAGATTTGTTTTTGTTTTTTTCTTGTTGTACCGAAATCGTATCAAACCGTGACCCCCGAACCGAGGTACGTACCGAACTGTGACATCTGAGTACCGTTACACCCCTACTGTATGGACATAAAAACCTTATTTTAATTTGTGTTTTAAGAGGAAAGTAACTCTTACAGGTCTGGAACAACATGAAGGTGAGTAAATGATGAACGCATTTTCATTTTGGGGCAAACTAAACCTTTAAGTGGCTTGCCTCAGTAGCACAATGGATGCTGAGGATAAATGCAAATGAAATATTAGTGATCTGTGAATGGATTGTAAGGAATGGACACTACCTGCCTTAAAGGGATAGTTCACCTAAAAATGAAAATCATCATCATCCTCACCCTCATGTCTCACTGTTGTTTTGGACCCCACTGAGTTTCATTATATAGACAAATACAGTTACATCCCCATTTTTTTTCTAAATCTTTTAAGAACAATCTGACCTATATCTTAATCCGAGATGTTCTAAGATGCCTCGGGATATCTGGAAAAGCAGCCATATTTCTCATTGTCCTGTTATGGAAACTGTCAGATAAAATGAAAGGGAGAAATAGAGAGAAATGTGACCATTTGTGAATGTGCTGCTGGGGCTCATCAAGCCATTAACATCAGTGGAAACTTTGGAAAGGTCAGCATTTCTCTCAGCACCTCAATGGTAGTGTACAGTGAACGTAACCTTCTGTCGTTCTCTCACTCAGCAGGGAGCTGAATGAGATCAATAGAAAACATATCAATGACTCAGTCAACTTAATCCGTCAGGTGAGTAGAGTTGTGGAAAAGTTTATGAATTTAGTGTTATTTGTGTAAATATCTCTTTTTAGACCATTTTAATCTTACACCTTGTCCTAATTAGGTGCCACTCAAGTTTTCATTGTCAGTTTTTTTAACAGTTTTTCTTGTATGTACAGAATGCATAAAGGCCATGACACACCGAACCGACATCAAAGAACAAATGGTGACGTAATTTGTAGGGTTGGCTTGATACCACAATTTTGGCTTTGGTCCAATACCAGAATCTAATATTTTTGTATTGATAGCATATGTGACAAATAAGCAGCCTCAAAAGAAGTGAATTAAAAACAATTTTTATTAAAAACACTACATGAAACTTTACAGTAACAAATGTGTTGCTTGTTCAGATAGGGCTGCACGATGAATAGTGTTTTGAACGTCATCACAATTTCTGCTTCTCTCGATTTATTAAGCATAATCATCTGAGATATTATCTTCTTTTGGTCTGGCTCCTTAAACTGAACAGCCAGTCAGATTGATCTCTCCCAACAAGCTCTGCCGACATACTTAGTTGTTCCGAAAAGCTGCCCAGGTGGGTCTGACTAGTGCCAGTGGTGTGGAACACTGCACAAAAACTCGATGCTTAATGATGGGCAACATTCACCGACGACAATAAAATCGTAGGCAATCAGTAGATATTAGATGCTTCTGAGTGGTCTTACTCCACAAAGTTGTCTAGTAAACAAGCACTCGACAGAATGTCTCATCAATTTTGGACAGAAACTCATTGCTGGTGCTCCAAACCTTGTTAGGACAAAGTGTTTCTGAGTCATACCAAACAAAAGTTCAAATAAACAAGGTCAATCTTCCTCATGATTTTCCCTAATTCTTTCTCTCTCTTTGTGTAGCTGGAATTGTCTCAAGGGAAGCGTCAAGAGAAGTTAAAAGCCCTTCACAAGGACATCCTTCAGAAAATAGAGGAGGAGGTTCCTATGGTCAGTCCATGCACAGATTTATTTTGCCTTCATTCCCTGTTCATTGTCACATTATTTTCTTTTACTGATCAATTCCACCTATTCATGGCAAAATTTAAAAAAAAAAAAAATATATATATATATATATATATATATATATATATATATATATATACAATAACTACTGTATATTTTCTGCCAAAATACTGCAGTTACAAGAGATAATGTCACCACTGTCATCAAGAAAAATAAATGGTCATTTCAGATTTTGAAAGCTTTTTAGACTGTTTGAAGTAGGGATGGACAATATACTGGACTTGATAACCCTGTAGAAATTTGACAACTGGTCTGGATTTAAAATTGTCAGAGTTATGCTAATTCGATGTTGCAGTGCTGCATCATCACAATAGTTTATCATTTGCACACATTTTTAAAGCAGCCAGTTTTAAACAGATTTTAAAAGCGCAATAAGATGCGAAAGAGAACTCAGTTCTGTATTTGAACACTGTTTAACAAACAATTTTCTGAGCATATACACTCAAAGCACCCACAAAGAGAGGTGCCTACAATAGAGTTTGTAGGTACTGAAGCTTTTTCCATGGGATTTTATTCACAAATGATCAAATACAAAATTTTTATGCCTGTCCGGCTGTAATCATTGCCCATCTGGACGAGCATTTGCGTGAATTTCTTACTTCTGATAGATATACCTTTTTGTCCCCCCTCTGCCTTATTACTTGTAATTAGTTCTTATTTTTTAATACTCAACATTTTAATTACATTACTTTGGTTAATAGTTTTTACTGTAATATCGAAATTGGTATTGAGAACTGTGAAATTTCAGTGGTATCTTAAACATTGATATTGCGACAACCTTATTTTCAGCTTAAGTAAATATATTAGGATATGTATTTTTAACATTAAATAAAATAGCTCATGTTGGCCATATCACCACCCCTAGTCTGAAGATTCCATAAGTTTGTTTTTTTTTCTTTTTCCTTCTTCCTTCAAATGTTGAATGGAATCCTTCTGTCTCTGCAGGATCAGGCCCGTCTGACACGCGACTGCGAAGCAGAGCTGAAGCGCTTGCCGGAAGAGATCTCTCAGTATCTGCAGGAGATCGAGAGCAAAGGCTCTCGTAAAGACACTCTGATGGGTCAGGCCAATGACAGCCCCAGCTCCGGCCCCCCCTCTAACTGCAGCACACCCCCTTATTCCTCCCCCAACCACAGCTGGAGCAACATGACCAATATCTCGTCCTCAATGCTGGACGACGACTCCACCTCAAACACTCCCGTCAAGTCAGAGACGGATACTACAGGGGTGTACTAGTGATACTAACGTTCGCTTTGTTTTTCCTTATCATTTCTGTCCACAGTGGATTTTAAGAATAGATATAGCATTACTTTTTGTTGTTGTTGTTTTTAGCCTGCATACACTTTACCACCGTGTCTGTCTGAATCAACTCTGACATTGTTTTACTTTCTTTTTAACCAAATTCCTGTTTTAATCCATAAACACAGTGGATTTTATCTAGCTTTAATAATGTGGGCTCTTGTTCATACTACCACCTGAATGCAAGATACCTGTGGAAACCAGAGAGATAGGGTTTTCTATTTATTTCGGTTATATATTGTGCACTTTTCAGCTTTTTGGGTAGTGCAGTGAGTTGTCCTAAAGGTGGCAGTGTAAATTTGGCAGTAATGAATTCTGACGCTGTGATGCTAGCGCTAGGCTCATGCTTAGTCTTAAAGGTACATGTTTACATAATGCACAGATGGACTATTGCTTACGCACCCCCAACACAATTCATTTCACCACAGCGACATCCGGTCTTGTGAATGTTGTGAATGTTGATCAGGTCCTGAGCACACTGTCTGAAAAATGTGCAAAAATTACACAGCTTTTCACTGGGGCAGTACCCTTAAGGAACAACTTTGTACCTTATCTGCCCCCAAAAAGTGCATATTAGTACCTTTTAGTACCTGAGTAGTAATATGTGCTCTTATTAAAGTGATAACTTTTAGGGCTAAATAAGGTGCCAAGTTGACCGTTTGAGGGCTCCGCCCCAGTGACAAGCCGCTGTAGGCCTAAAGATACTATTTTTGCACATTTTTTCCAAAAAGTGTATATTGTTTTGTTTTTTTTGTGTCCAGTGATGCTAAAATGTTTGTGCCTCACATTTACATGTACTTTGCTTGAACTCTCTCACCCAGTTAATGCATTTTAAAATCCCATAATCCCACTCACTCTCTTTCCTATACCTCCCCCGTATCTGTCTCTCTGTCGGTTGGCTTAATCTAATCTAATCCAGATTCTGTGTAATTCGCAGTGATCCCGCATCTCACGCTGTCTGAAATCCAGTGATGTCGAGGAAACTTCATGCACCACCATTTTATTTTTGGCCAAACCCTGTTGAATCTTCTCACGTTCTGGGTGCAGTGTCAGGAACGCTGTGCACAAATCCCCCATCAGGCTTTATCACGGTCTATTCAGAGTCATGTTGCATAATATGCAGCAAAGCAGAGTGTATGAAATGAGTTTTTAATGTGAGATTGAAGCAAGACTTTTACAGCTTAGCTCTGATCACCACAATCCAGGGCTTTTTTTAATCCATTAGAATGTATGATGTTTGGATTTTGCTTTCTCGTACTGTAATCTGGTCTGCTGTCCCCACTTCCTGTTTACTTTCATATATTTGGTCAGTTTTTTTGAGTTCTATGTCCATGTGCGTCTTTTCCCCACCTTTTTCATTCTCTTTGTGTCTCTCAGGGCTTCGCGGCTTAATATTAAGACAGTTGGAGTTGAGCGAGCATCATTCACACTGGTGTGCTTGGTGCTTAATGATCTCAATGGAAGCACTTTGAGAAAGACAATGATTACAGCACTTATGATTATCAAACAATTACATTTGCTGAGCGAGTAACATAATATGCATCATGGACATGACGGTTCTTCTGCATACTTGGATGATAATATTTCCCAGTGTAATTTACAAAGTGTGTGTGTGTTTGTATGTGTGAGGTAAGCGCTGGCTGTGAGAATGAACACTGCACAGTAGAGTTTAGAAGGCCAGAAGCCAAAAGGGCTGAAATGAGATGAGATGGACGACACTATCGTTTGCTATGAGAAGTGAGCATGATTTTATGTGACTCAGGCCATATTATGTGTTCATATGTTAAGTCAATAGCTTTATTTACCCGTATGAACAGGGATGAATGGTACTTGCATGTAAACATTTCCTCTCTCCATGTCTCATTATCTTTGGAGAGGGACATTAGTGTTGTACATACTACCAGGAAATATTAATGTGTATTTCAGTCGAAACCACATGAGAATTTATATCCATATACATATAATTCATTCCATTTTAGACATAAATGAATTTTACTACTGACTAGAGGAGAAGTTGAGGGTGACGTCTGTCTTTTTGCTTGCATCTTAGGCTGATCTAGTGTCCCAACAACACACACACTGTACAGTCGACCTAAGCACCGTTCAGCTGTCTTCTGCTGCCTGTCTGACATTTGATTTCTTGAGGTGCAGGTGTTTTTTTTTTTTTTTGGTTTGTTTTTTTTTTTTTATTGAGAAACACCCAAATACTTTATGGCCTGTATTTTTTTTTTTTTTTTTTTTTTTTTTTGTGTGTGACACTTTATGATTGTCTTGTTCTTTACAGTGGCATGATTCTGTATTGTGCCTATGTTATATCACATTATGGTTCTGTTTTGTGTATAGACAGTAGTAATGGTTGAATGGCGCTATTTTATCATTTAAAAACCCAACAGTTCCTTTTTTGAAATCATGTAATTTAGAAATTCACTTTTCAGTGTCTTAAAATGGGACAAAATTCAGGTGGTTGTTCTGATTTTGAATTTTCTTTTGATTTTAGCACCTTTTATTATTATTTTATTAATGCTTGCAAAGCATGTCCTGTAAATTGACTTTGTTGGTATACAGGTTTTTTTTCTTCTTCTTTCAAAGCAGACATTAGCATGCTAATTTCAGTCTATAATCAGACATCCTCAGGGGACAAACAGGCTGGTCCATCACACATGTGGGCCGAACTGAGTGATGCTGGTGTGTGTACTGAAATCAGTGAAGACTGCAGTCAGACTTTAAGGGACAAAACATGCTTACCCAAGGGCTAACTTCTGCTCAGCCTCAGTTACAGCTTTAACCAAGTACATATCTTATAGTTTCATGAGTTCATAGTTTGTCTCTCTCTCTCTCTCTGCATGTGTCTTTTTATTACCTTCCTACTGAAACACTCTTTTGTTAACACTGTATGTAGATAATGTACTGGTCTGCCTTGTTTAAAGGGAAAATTATTACTCTGGATGTAATTTTTATTGCCTCGATAAATAATATAACTGTACATTCAATAAATACAGAACATTGTCAAAAATGCATTGCTTGCGCTTCCCTTTTTCAGTTCTCCTTTAATAGGATGAGAACAAGTTCTCAGATTGTGAAATGGATTTGTTCTTAAATGAAAGACAGATTACGTGGCATGATGAAGGTGTGTGAGACATCTTCAAATATGAAAATCCATTCTCACTTTACTAGACCCTTCTAAACATTTTCCAGAGTGAAAATAAAATGGCATTTTTTTTAATCAGTATAGTACTTTAGAATTTATTAACATTTTAATTTAGCTTTTTATCTTTAGAGTAATTACTTTTCTTTTTTTTCTTTTTTCTTTTTTTTGCAATTTTATGTGCTTTTGTTATTTTTATTAGAGTTTTGTTTGTGTGTGTGTGTGTGTATTGAAGATCCTATAGTAATGATATGTAATCGTCCTATAGTAATGTAAACTTATGAGCAGGGTCATTTTTATAATTTAAGTTATTGTAATTTTCACATTATCTTTTTTTTTCAGATTTTGCATATTCTACACGTCAAAAATGCATGGTTATGTGAATATGGTCACACTTTGGGAACCAATTCTCGCTATTAACTAACTATTGACTACAATTTTTGCCTCAGTAAACTCATTTGCTGCTGCTTACTAGTTTGTAAGGTAGTTGTTCAATTTAGGTAGGGTACGATTAAGGAATTAAAATATGGTCATGCAGAATAGGGCATTAATATGTGCTTTATATGTACCGATAAACAGCAAGTATGTTAGTAATATGCATGCTAATATGCAATTAGTTTATAGTGAGAATTGATCCCTAAACTAAAGTGTTACCAAAAGTGTTTTTTGTGTCTTTGGTTACAAGTGTTGATGTGAGTCAAGTTTTGAGCCTAAGAAACAATAAAAGCACAACACCATTGAAAAATGAGGTTCAACGCACCAGTACATTTTTAACCCTTTTTTTTTTTTTCTATGGGAATAGTACAAAACTTAGTAAAAGTTTTGGCACTTGTCAAGTGTGCAAAGTTCTGAAAACTGCAGCCAAAACAATTTGATCACCATCTTGTGGCTGGCTGCAGTTTTGGTCATAAACCACGCCCTCTTCATGTAAACGAATGGGACATAAGCAAAGCTAAAAAACCTAATTTCCCTTAAAGGAAAACGCCACCGTTTTTCCATATTCCAATATGTTTTTCCCTTAATTTAGACGAGTTGATAAGTACCTCTCCTGTCTCAGTGCGTCCACTTAATCGCTCTAGCGCACGGCGCCACTATGCTAGCATTTAGCTAAGCACCATTCATTCCTTAGGATCCAAACAGGGATGAATTTAGAAGCTACCAAACACTTCCGTGTTTTCTCTATTTAAAGACGGTTACATGAGTAGTTACACGAGTAAGTATGGTGACACAAAATAAAACGGGGCGATTTTCTAAGCGAATACAAAATGATAACTGTAATGTATGGCTGAAGAATACTTCGCAGCACTTCGACCTCGGCACAGTAATATTGGTTCTATTGATGGAAGTTCGAGGGATAGGGGGAGTTTTCAGGAGTGATGATATTACTGCGCCAAGGTCGAAGTGCTGCGAAGTACTCTTCCGCCATACATTATAGTTATCATTTTTTATCTGCTTAGAAAATTGACCAGTTTTATTTTGTGTCACCATACTTACTCGTGTAACTGCTCATGTAACCGTCTTTAAATAGAGAAAACACGGAAGTGTTTGGAAGCTTCTAAATTCATCCCTGTTTGGATCCTAAGGAATGAATGGTGCTAAGCTAAACGCTAGCATAGTGGCGCCGTGTGCTAGAGCGATTAAGTGCACGCACTGAGACGGGAGAGGTATGTATCAGCTCGTCTAAATTAAGGGAAAAACATATTGGAATATGGAAAAACGGTGGCGTTTTCCTTTAAAAATAATTTTTTTCTGAGATGGTTTCCATTCTTATCACGTTGGTGTATGTTCGTGTTCGTTTTTCTCATAAGTTTGATCGCTACCATGCAGATTCAGGCTCCAAATGACGTCATCGACAGTGGCCATACTGGAATGTTTTGGCTTCACTTTCCTATAATGGAAAGACCTGTAGATGCATTGTCCTTTTTTTTTTTTTTTTTTTTTTTTAAATAAAAATTACAATTAAAATTGTCACACTTGTACAGTTCACTGTCAAAATGACTGTAGTCTCACATTGAACTCTGACTCTGATTTTCACACAGTTAGAGTCTCCTATAAAATGTCCTTGTGTGTGTGTGTGTGTGTGTGTGTGTGTGTGTGTGTGTGTGTGTGTTTGTATAAAACTTTAACTTCTAAACCTTTTAAATCTTTAAACCTTTTTTCAATTTACATATTCTGCCAAGTGTCTGCTTTAAAGACCAAACTTAAGAACATCAATTAATTGAACATTAATTTCACTGAAACTAAAAAAACAAAAAAATAAAAATAAATAAGCGCCACACGGGCAGAACTAGATTGTTAATGTTTTTAAATCCCCCATCTGTACATCAGGGAGTTGCATGCGTAAAGTATCCTGATGTTGAATATTATTGCTGTACAGTGATTGTTTATAGATTCTAGTCTATCGTTGTATGACACTGCTTTGAAGAGTTAATACTTTCTCAGTTGTCTTCTAATGGTTTATTTTGAAAGGCATCTGTGAAACATGATTTTCAGAGTAACCTTTGTGACATTTTTGACTAGTTACTGCAGTTTTACCATAGAGTTTGAGATGGAAGTGGGGATTTGTCTCCTTTTTAGAGCAACTGTTGAAAAATTGGACAATAACTATGAGGCTTATGAAAGCACCTGAGAGATGAATGCAATTCCTAGGACCCTTCAATAGCTTCTAAGTACACAAGCCTCTCCTGTCTTCTTTATTTGAAGATAGCGACAGTAAAAAGGGCCTGTTTCCTTTGATATACAGCTTTGCAAGGCTTGTTTTTGTGATGGTACAATGATGTTGCAAAAATGCTGCTTGGAGCTCTATTTCTGATTTTAGCTGGTAGCATAAATCAGACATTTAACACGCATAAAAAATATGGGTAAAATGTGGGATTTGTCTAAAATAAGAGTACTACTACATTAGGACAAACCAAACCATGAAAGCGTGTCGATCTTTAATTTCCATTATTTCACATGGTGGGAGACTGTCAGTGCAAATGTTTCTACTTAGCTGTTTTCTTATTTAATAAAGTAATATTCATTACAATTTATATTATTAACTTAGTTGAAACATTCACTTGTTATATTGTAATGTCTTGGTATGTTATTGTAATGTTGCTTTCATGACAGCAAACCTCAAGCTGCACAAGTTTGCAACAAACCTGATGATTTTGTTCTCCAGCATGATCTGAGATGATCTAAAAAGCATCTTGTGTTTCAATATGAAGAGAAACATTTAACAATCTGTACAAAAGTGTTCACAGACATGCATAATTGCTTATTAGAACTAAATCTCAAATAAGTTTTATGTCATAATGCCTCTTTCAATTTTTCAAAATACTAAATCTTGTAAATTAAGTATAAAATTAGATTTTAAATCCCAGATGTGGGCTTAGTCTTTCGAACCCCACTGTATGTAACAATGCATTGAACAATCCAATTTACTTCATATCTGAGGCACATAACCTGCACATTCAAGTTCTCTCACAGCCTCTTAATGGCCCCAGCAGCCAGTCGATCTTTAATTATATTTCCATGTAATTTCTCATTCATTCATTTTTCTTTTCTGAACCCTTCACATTCTTTCTCTTATCTCCAGCTTTTGTATTTCATGCACAAAGCTTGTCTCCTCTCTCTCTTTTTCTGTTTTGTTCCCCAGTGAGCATCTGCTTCTGCCTCATTCTTTCTGCTCTCGTTCTGTCGTTTCTTTCTTTCCAGTGGATAGGTCCATGAGAGTGAGAGCAGAGCACCGGTACCCAACTGTCATGCCTGACATATATCAACTTGGTTTACAAAAAAAAAAAAAAAAAAAAAACGTGTATATGTCCCAGTCTTCTCGCTCACTTGGAACTCCTCATGCATCCAAACTGCTTTTTGTAACTCATCTGAACAAGTTCATCTAAGCAATATTACATGAATAATCATGCTGTCGTTCCAGAAATCAGTCAGGCTGTCATTTGGTTGTATCCGCTTGTTAACTCTGTCACACATCACCATTTCCAGGTCGAAAAATGCTGATCAGCTGCCAAAACAAACACCAAATGGTGCTAATATACACTCACTGTGTGTAAAAAAATAAATAAATAAATACAAAAAAAAATTAAAAAAAAAAAAAAAAAAAAAAAAAAAATATATATATATATATATATATATATATATATATATATATATATATATATATATATATATATATATGATCCTAACCAATCTCCATATCAAAATCTCACTTGACCAGACAATGATTCATCTTTTCTCAATGTTAAAATATTGAGCCCAGAAACTGCTGTCTACAAGGTTCAGCCTTGCTGGGAATGAGTGTGTCATTGCTTTTATATACAGTATCAGATTAGTAAACAAGGAGTTGAGCACCTTGCATTTTAGATGCACTTTTTTAAATGTTTCTTCACCAGTGTCTACGAGCAACACAGTGTTCCATTCGAATCAGTGTTAATAAATTGTTTGAGTGAATGATTCAATGACTCATTCATAGCAGTTGCTTATAGTGTTCTTTAGCTGAAGTTTCATGCACACATAAAAGTCATCCATTCCTTCAAAAGACAAGTCATTTAATATTTAGTGTTTAATTCAGATTTTTTAATAAAAGACATTTTAAAAAAAGATTTCAGGACAATACATTCTAAAACATTTAACAAGGGTAAGAGAATGTTTCATGCATCAAACCAAGAGACATGGAGGAAAAGAAAAGCACTTGGTGATTCACTCATTATGAGAAACAGACTGAGAAATTAACAAACAATCAATCAAACTATTAATGAAGGAATAATCAAAAGACTAATGAACAGAAAGATCGGAGAGATGCTTCACGCAAGGACCAGACCACAGAAAAAAGTCCAGCAAGGGCAACACGCACACTGATACAGGATGACATGGTGACTGCTTCCTCAGGGCACTTCATATAAACTGTTAGCTTATCATATTAACCTCTTCTGTTGGTGTAACGTCTGTACACAAGAAAGTCAAAGCTATACTAGCACTATGAACACAAGACCAATCACACACATACTCTCAAGAATTATTAGTTTTATCATGACTTGTTTTTTCTTCTGTAACACAGGGACAGTAGTTCCTGTCGCTAGCCAATCCTAGCAGGATAGGATACCCGGGACACTTGTAAAATGTATGAATGTCATTGCATTAGATAACAAATATAAAAAGTGTCAATGTAACAGAAGTAGCAACATCTTTTTTTCTGTATTGTGAGGTGCATCTAAGTCAAACAGATTCTTGAAAAAGGAAAAATGTAGGGTGGGGACTTGGTTCTATCCATCAGTTGTTGATTGGATGAAAGGATGTCAAAAAGCCAGCTATAAGGTCAACATTTTAAAAATAAAACATACACTCTAAAAAATGCTGGGTTAAATACAACCCAGTGTTGGGTAAATATTGGACAGAACACATGCTGGGTTGTTTTCAACCAACAGTCTGGTTAAATGTTTAACCCAATCGCTGGGTTTGTCCATATTTTACCCAACGCTGGGTTGTATTTAACACAGCATTTTTTTAGAGTGTATGCATGGATGAATTATTCACAGTAAGATCAAGCTTTTAGAAAATACCGTAAATTCATTTCATGCATACTTTGAAGATACAAGTATACTTTTCAAACAAAACAAAAAAGATGACTAGGCTTTACTTCATAAAAGATATACTGTTCATGGTTAATGTGATGAACTAGTCATTGCAAAAATGATTTAGAAAAACTCTAACATCTTTCTTTGCACGTCATTGGGTTTGATATTTTATTTAATGTAATGACATTCCTATGTTTTTAGTGTTAAGTGATTTAAATGGTCAAATATATACTGTATAAATAGCCTGTTCCGCACATATTAAATACTTAGACATGCACTGAATCACAAACGGATTAAGAGGCCAGCAGATACAACACAAATACACAGTCTCTCTTGCAGTATTAAATTGCTATAAACACACAACAACCTTTACATGCAATTTAATCAGGAATGTGTGAAATTGTGTAAATGGGGAAGTGTTTACATTCCCCAGCCTTCTCTCACTTTTTCTCTGGCCAGGCCGCTTAATCCAATTACGATAGCTGTATTTCAGCATGACATTTGGGATTGCACTTCAATTTATTGTGCTTCAAGAGCAGCCTGGCAGAGAGAGAGAAATCAGTGACCCTATAAAGCGATTACGTGCACACTCTTCTGCTGTATGTCAGTCTCGATATGGGATTCACTGCGCTGATGACAGATGAGCCTTCTGACAGCATGAGCTGGCATGATCGGTAATGATCATCATCATCAATCATATCAGTTACTTGATCATAATGATATCAGTATAATTACCTTTGCGTAACCTCTTTACCAAAATCTTTTCAGTTCAACTCAAACCTCCACTAAACTTAGGTTAGTATAAGAAGTAAAGTTGGTAAAGATTGGTTATGCGGTGATTTAAGCCTTAAATAGATTCGGGTGAGGGGGTGTTACACACATACAGCAACACCCCCCCCCCCCCCCCCCCCCCCCCCCCCACCCACCCACCCACCCACACACACACAAGTACCCGTCACTGGGCCCAGACAAGACAATGACTCCCTGGGCGGGTTGCCTAGCAACAAGATAATACCAAAAATACTCTGGGTGCACATTCTCTCACTCTGAATACTGTACTAGTCTGAGAGCAGCTACTTCTGAGGGTTGAATATCTACACTACTGCTAAATCTGTCTCATTCACTCTTTTTCTGTGCTCTCCATCAAACGTTGCCTGAGCTGATGCCTGCCACCCTCCCACTGTCTTCCTGAATGTCTCACAGAATAATTACACAGCAGTCAGAAACAGATAGACAGTGAACACTGAAACAGTGACAACTGAAAATTCACTGCAACAAACATCATAAAACACTGATAAATAAAGTACAAAGTTTGTTTTGGATCTTATGTGCACCCTCATGTTATTCTAAACCCATATATTCCAAAAATGACAAACGAATGTGACTTGTGTACTGAATTTCATGAATCCTGAAGACACATGATTGGCTTGTATTTATATTTACTCTTATGACTTGTATAGACTATTTCGCAGGGTGTTTTTATGGAGTGTTTTAGTCCGTTACATAAAAGGTTTATTACAGTGTGATAGTATCCTTTATTTTTTTAAACAAAAATGAGAGTACTTTCCATCTACTGTCTATGTATCAGAGATATATTTAATACAAAATTATGCTTAAGAACTTATGGTCTTAAGTTCACAAAGAAAACTTACAAGTATAATTTCGGTATAAAAATTCTGAAAAAATGAATAGATTACTGAGAGTATACTTCAAAGTATACTTTTATAAACTAAAAAGTGGGCTAGACGTATGCAAGTAGTAAACTAACAGTATACCTATAAGTTCACTTGAGTATTTCACATTATATTTGTAATACAAAAACTTGTATGTAAACTAACACTCAGTGTTTACTATTGTTACACTTACAGTACACTTAAAATTATATTAATTACTTACTTACTGAAGTATACCTGGAAAATGTAATTAACTTACTGTAGGTTTACTTAAAATGAACTATGAATTATAATTATTTTGAATAAGTATGAATGAAGTATACTTCATTTTTTTGAATAAAATGAATGAAGTGTATTTTTTGCATGGGTGGTCACTTTCTGCTTTTGTTGTATGAAAAGAATCAGCATCAACATTCTGCTAAACAATTTGCTTTTATGTTTCACAGGTCATATGGGTTTGGAATCACATGAGAATGAGTAAATGCTGTCAGAAAATGTAACTTTCAGGTGAACTTGGGGTGATACCGTTTGGTGCGCAGTCAGTAAGAGCATTTGTCACCATGTCAAATGTCACATCATGTTAACAGGCTAGTATCTCCTATTGAACATTTGATGTCAAGGAGTGTAACCATCAAGGGACAAGGCAAATACAGATAGATACAGACAGCTAATTACATCAATTACATGGTTTGTTATTTCAGGAGAACATCAGTTGAGCTGTTTATTCTTGGTTGAGTGGTTTCTCTCTCACTCACTCACTCACACACACACACACATTACATAGATATTTAAATCAGAATTATATTTAATGATATGCAGCACCATCACTGTTATTATTTTCCGATTGCTCATCCGTCCACTTTAGGATTATTTCAGTCCATTTTCCGTTTTATTCCATTTCGCTGTTTGACTTCCCAAAAATGTCACCATTCATTCATGATATGTGATTAGTTATGAACTCGACATGCTTTTCAGACCATCTGTCCGATTCGTATTTAGTCCTGAAACATGCTTTTCTTCTAACACAAGCAATATTAAGTCCAGCACGTTTGTTCAGTCTTCTCTTAACAATAGAAAGTTCATGTTTGTTCATTTAAATATCTTTTAAAATATCATCATTACAGTTACACAAGAGTAATACTGACACTTAACATAAAAAAAAAAAGAGTTCAAAAAAAGTAAACCCCTTCATTCAGTAACTGAAGGCTCTGATTGGCTCAAACAGGAGTACAAAAAAGACATGAGTCATTGGTTACTCTTTTGGATTGATTTAAGACAGCACTGAGAGACGGATACAGGTGTAAGGCAAGGGAACAAGGAATGATGAGTAAGATACTGCATTAACTAATTTAAAGGGACAGTTCATACAAAAAAAAAAAAAAGGAATATCTGTGATCATTTACTCACCTCCATATAGTCCCCCCTTTCAAAAAACAAAAATGTAAAAAAAAAAAAAAAAAAAGACTTTTTATGTTCTTTGAGACAACATAAAAGCTGTGAATGATTTTTGGGTGAACTATCCCTTTATGGAAGAAAATGGAAGATTACAAAAACTGACTTATCAGACCTATTAAAAGTTTTCAACATAAATATCTAATAAATACAACAAAAAAAAGCTCCTTCACTGGCCATCATTTATATTCCTCTCCAAACAGAAATAATACAAGGCCTCGTTGCCTCAGAATCCAGGGATGTGGCAGTACGCTTCCAGTGAGGCCAACAGGATGTAGATCAGCCAGAGGGAGATGAAGAGTAAGGACGTCACTATCTTGCAAGTCCGAGGACCGCCAAGCTCTCCTCCAGCCACTGAGGGGCGCCGGCGATACATCAGCACGCTGACACACACCACAGCCAAAGCAGTGAAGAGTGTGACAGAGAAGGCCAGAGAACCTGGATCAACGTGAAAAGGTTTGCCCTTGGTACGCCAGTAAACAGCAGCTATGGTCCACGCCACACCGATGCCCAGGAAAACATTGACAGCATTGCTGCCCGTCACATTACCAATGGAGGCATCTGCATACTGGTCTTGGATTGCAGCGACCTTACTGGCAAAAGTGTCTGTGCAAAGGAGAGACATAATTAAATAATGTTCAGACTAATATAATTATGATTTGAACAGCAAAAATCTTTTTTTGGCTGAAAATAGAAGTTGGAAGTATCAGAAAGTGAGGTCAACGAAAGGGAAAGAGGTAAGCAAAAGACAAGAGCAAAAGAGGAACTGAAAGAAAAGGAAGAGAAAGAAAAAGGAGGAAGAGAGAGAAAACAGACAGGGTCAGGTGAGTGCGTTGAACAGAATCGAAGGAATAAAACAGACACACATACAAACATACACTGATACACCAGCTGCAAACACATGACCTGAAGATGAGATAAGCCACACACATCAATGCCCTTCTGCTCTAATAACCAGCCGCACTAAAATATACAGCCAAATTCATTCACCTGGTCCGTGGTGATGAAAAGTGTCTGATATTGGCATGAATTAGCTTTTTTTGAATTAACTTATATTTACAGTTTTCATTTTAAGATTTAGTAGTTAACAAAAACAGTGATTGCTCCTGAATTATGATTTTATTATTAGACATTTTAAGAAGTAATGGATACTATTACTATTCTTGAAAGGAAAGGACGTGTAGCCAATTTGTGCTCTGCATTTCACCCATCCAAGTACACACACACAGCAGTGAGTAGTGAACACACACCCAGAGCCGTGGGCAGCCATTTTTGCAGTTGGGGGTTCGTTGCCTTGCTCAAGGGTCTCATCTCAGTCGTGGTATTGAGGGTGGGAGAGAGCACTGTACATTCATTCCCCCCACCTACAATCCCTGCCTAGTACAAAGCTACTGTAAACAATCTGTACTGTATAAAGCGCTATATAAAAAAGGTGACTTGACTTGACTAACCTGGGACAGACGTCCCCAAGGCAACAAAGACCACAGCGGTGACTGAATCCTTCAGGCCAACAGTGCACCCAAAGTGAGAAGCAAGATCGCCTGTGACCGCCGTCAGGACACCAATCAGAGAGATGGACACAATGAAGCATGCCCATCCATTCCAATACTCTGTGGGTGGGACGAAGGCAAAGAGAACCTTCCAGAAGACTGTGAGGAAGTGCATGATGTAATCAAAGCAGGATGGAAGACGCTCTTCACCACTCTCCTCCTCATCATCGTCACCTGAGATGAGCAATATATGTTAGAGGGACTGAGAGAGTTCAAAGCCGGTTGAGAATTTAGCCAAATTTACACCACAGAAACACTCCTGAAGAGGCATTTAGCCATCTTTACACAGACTGTTTAATGCTGCTCAGAGGTAGCATAAATGCATTTCCACAGTAATTAAAGCTGTATTCTTGGATTCAAGGGGCAGAGGTGGGTCTGAGGAGGTATATGTTAATGTGGCTTTTATGCAGCAATGCAACTTTACACTGAATTTTGAGCAGGCACAAAGCAGTCTTAACTTGTTTGTGTAAAGACATCTTTTTACTCAGAAAATATTGTGATGGTGGTAAATATGCTTGATATTTTCATACAGATTCAAACAAACACAGCACAACATACTCTAACGGTCAAAACGGTTAAAAATCTTACTGGGGTCACTCAAATTTTTAATGTTTTGAAGGAAGTGTCTTATAAGTTCACCAAGGCTGAATTTATTTGACCAAAAATACAGTATAAACAGTAATATTTTAAAATATGTTTTTCTATTTGTAATTTAAAATGTAATTTATCCCTGTGATGGCAAAGTGAATTCAGCAGCCATGAATCCTTTAGAAATCATTCTCATATACTGATTTGGTGCCCAAAAAATATTTCTTCTTATCGATGTTGAAAATAGTTGTGCTGCTTAATATATTGATGTGTAAACGTGATATTTTATCAGGATTCTCTGAAGAATAGAAAGTTCAAAAGAACAGCATTTGTTTGAAATAGAAATCTTTTGTAACATTATAAATGTAACTTTTGATCAACTTAAAGTGTCCTTGCTGAATAAAAGTATTAATTTCTTTAAAAAAAAAAGAAAAAAAATAACCGTACTGTCCCCAAATTTTGAATGTTAGTGTATATTGTTAATCGTACACACTACACAGTAGATGTATAAATCAAGAACCTATTTCTTATTTTTGCAGAAGCTGAAAATGCATTAATACATATTCATAATTGTCCAATTGTCTCAATGATGAATGATAATGCCTATGTACAAAATGTAAAGGGTGAACAAACAGGAAGTAGCATACCTGCACTAACTGTTACAGCACTCACAAACTGCTCTCTCCAGCTACTGCTGCCGACTACCAGAGCCAGGTTAGTCTTCTTAATGAGCTTATCCACCGTACTCTACACACACACACACACACAGTTGCAGCCACATATTAAGAACTGTTCCAGACTGGCTTTCAGTCAGTGTTGCACAGTTTGATGCTTTGACATTGCTTTTGTTGGTGAAAATATGCATATATATATATATATATATATATATATATATATATATATATATATATATATATATATATATATATATATTATATTTATTGAACTGTTACATAAAACTAATATCACATCCACAATAATAATGATACATTAGCATGACTCTGGTGATACTGTTTATGCATTGCATTGCTAAAAAAATGATTTGTAACTCTTGTTGCATTATTGCATCTCTCACAGAGGCAGTTTTACCTTAAATTCATACGACTCTTCAATCACCACCTCCAATCTGTTATGTTCTCCCAGACTAGGACATCCCATTTTAGCTACTTCCTCTTCATCTGCCCCAATCTCTGGCTTATTCTCATTAGAGTCGCCTAAACATACACAAACATGACAAAGAAAAACTTATTGGGAACATATTCCATATATTTGTCCAGCTAGTAGTACAATTAAACCTCATGAAAATGATCAGCGCGATCAAAAAGGAGCAGGTATAACAGTGATTGATGGCTGGATGGAATAATACACTTTGCAATTTCTGAAACTGACAAGCAGGAAATTTCATAAATCTTAAAAGCATATTTCATATAACATATTTCCTACAGTAAACATAAGCCAGGGGATTTGAAATGATGCATGCTAAGAGGGAGAGAAAGAAATCATTTTCACTCCATTAAAAATGTCTTAAAGCTGAAAAGAGAATCACTGCTCATTGTGAACGCTCAATTTCTTTCACTCCTGTTTTTTAATTTAGCTTTTTTCCTTTCTTTTATCTGTAACCTTTCATCTTTTATCACTTTGTTTATGCTCTCCTCATTAAATGACCAATCGCTTTATTTGCAGCTTCGACTGCACTGCTCGTTTGCAAGCTTTAATTTTTAGTTATTATCTGAGAATGAGCAACAAAAAGTGGCACAAAAACAAGGCTGCTTGTGTAAATAAAAAAAGGAGACATTCAGCTGCTTCCGTCTGGTGTACTCTACTGGCTAATTAGCACACAGTCTTTTATTTCTATACATCTGATTAGCAAAGGTGTGAAATTTTGAGATTAGTAAATAGCAAGTTGAAGATCCACACACACAAATGTTGTCCACACACAAAATTTACCAATAGACCAATTTTAACAGTTTGATTATTCTTTGTATATGAGTATACTATACATATTTCTTTATTCTTTGTTTTAAAAGGGGGGAAATGTACATTATTTGACATGAACATCATGTAAATGTGCCAGATTTAGCCACACATATTAATATTCATCTGCAGTCCCTGGATTTAAAGGATCTATCAAGCCAAATTATGTTAATTTCTCTGAATTTTATTAAATTTGAATCCTATTAAAATTCAAATTTTAATTCTACATCATGTTTGCTATCTTATTAAAATTGCAGTTCAGAAAGAGAATTGAAATTGTAAAGGCAATTCAATTCAGCTCTGAATATTGCATAACATTCACGTTTAAAAACATGTGCACATGTATAGCACACTTTTTTTTTGTTTTGTTTTGTTTGTGTTTTCAGAAAAACGGTTATAAAAAACAAAACAAAAACATATGTGCACACATTTCACACAATTTAAAACTAAAAACACATCCCTTCCAGCTTCATTTCACCCTCTAACTCTGGAACTCTCTATTCTAATTCTATTTTATCTACTCGTTTTCTTTTTTATTTAAAAAACACTTAACCCAATAACACTTGCACTCACTATTATTTCTATTCTAACTACTTGTTGTCTTTAAAAAATGACCCTCTAGCACTAGCATTCTCTATTCTTTTTCTATTATTTTGACTTGTTTTACTTTTATTTTAAAAATGACCCTCTAACATTAACGTTCCCTATTCTTTTTCTATTCTGTCTACCTGATGTAAATGACTAAACGTAAATGTAAATTTACCATGTTTCTGTCCAATCTCTAGTAGGACCGGCTCTCCTAATTCAATAATGAAGGTCTTGTTCTTTTCATACTCTTCGTCATCTATAATCTTCACCTCGATTGTTTTCCTGTAGAGAGAGGAAAATAGAAACATGGTGACACAGTGCTATTTCTTTAAACACACTTACATAATTTCTATTTTAATTACTCTAACACATGCACACACATGCTGTGAAACTATGACTCTAAACAGCAAGAATTTCAGTTTAATGAATGTGTGTATACTCATCTGTAATTCGCACCAGGATTTGCATAACACTGACATGCAGTAAACAAGCACACACCCAAAATACATTATCATTTCATACATTATTAATGATGTTTGTTGCACCAATGTAAATGTCACTGAGGGCAGAAACTTTAAGTACAGGATTCAGAATAATTACTTCATAATTAATAAACAAAGTGAGGACATCTTACTCCCATAGAGAGATATTACAGCATTGTGTTCCTCAAACAACAACCTTGAGCTATAATAAGAACTATACAATAGTTTAACAAGCACACTGAAACTGTTCAGCCAGTCCTGCACAGAAATCACTTACAAAAATACTGTACCATGATAATACCAGTAGTTTTTTGTGGTACATGTGACACACTGTGGTTTAAAAAAAAAAAAAGGTAATATTATGAAATATTACTATAATTCAAAGTAGCTGTTTTCTGTTTTAATATATTTTAAAATATAATTGATTCCTGCCATGGCAACACTGAATATATAATAAAAAATAAAAAATGATTTCTTCATTAAATGTTTGTAAACATTTGTGAACCATTTACCTGGTGCATACTACATTAAAGTACATTTGCAACTTGAATGAGCTGTAAACATAAGGTTCTGAAAAATAAGAAAAAAAGGTTATGAAAAACACTACAATATTCATAGTGAAATGAGAGAATAGGCAGAGGTCTAACAGAAGTCTACTCAGGACCACAGTTGTATTTTGTAGGGGATATCAAATCTGGGACAGACTGAAAAGAAAATTACAGAGTGGAAGAGCGATATATTATTTATTTTGATATTATATATTTATACTTTTTAGAGTCTCAACAGTACTCACAGACTGTTTAAGTGTGTATACGCAAGAGGTTAAAAGCCCCTGTCTGTGTCAAGAACAACTGAATATTATTATGGCTATAGTAGCTCAGTGTTATAGTGTTCCCACTTTCACCACCCACTGACTTCATTACACATTCATTCATTTTTGTTCAATTAAAACGGACAGATACATTAAATTAAAGGAGGCTTAATCAATAGCTCTCATCTTCTTCTCTGTGAGGAACAGACAGAGTAAGACAGAGACAAAGAGTGTGAATGCATTTTTTAAAGAGGATGAAAAATTATTCTGTTGACAGTGGGATTTTCTGCTCTTCCATACATTTACGTATATAAGCGCAACTGCACAAACTCAGAAGCAAGCGTTCTGAATTTGAAAGTATTACAGATCATAAGTGTCTCTTATATTTAATCTTCCTTCCCAATGGAGCAATTTCAACACTTTTCCTATATCCTCATGTTTCGCTTAATCCATTAATTCAATGTCAGTTTGACTGATCAAACTTTAGCATAGATTATTCATGAGCTGAGATTCAAACTTCTCCTACGAACACTGAGGAAATACAGTTGAGTTCTTTTTACCTTTCTTTGCCTTTCTCTGTCCTCTAGCTTTCAAACTCCTATTCTCCTCTAAACTAAACTCACTCTTGAATTCCCGCTTTCCATCTCTCCCCCAACTAGTAAATTTTTCAATGCCCCCCATCCTGTCCCCTCTCCATTCCCCCTTTCCTCACTTCACTGGGCTCTTATTAGATTTTTTGTGTGTGTGTGTTCTTGAGCTGAATCCAGCAGCTCAATTAAGATCTTGTCAGCTATGTGTTTTATTGCATTTGCCTGCTGCTTCTCCCTCACACACACATTACTCTTTATTATTCTAAAAGACTAAGCAAGAAGTAGGCAGAAAAAAGAAGGAGAAACGGTAAAGAAAAAAAGGACAAAAAGTGAGAGATAAAGTAGGAAATTAACTAAGATTGAACCGCGTCTGCTGATAGCGTTGTTTATTTATCCATTCTGTCTGTATTTTTTTTAACACCCAATTCACTAAATGATTTATGCAAATTGGATAACACCGCAAGCATGACCAAAACGTCTGTGCTGAATATAATTTGCTTGCCACAATTTGCCAACTTTCAGGTCATTTCTGAGTGCACCAGATTACCAAGTGGTGTACTTTACAGCATCACTTCAACACAGCCACTTAAAATGTTTAAAATGTCTTAAAATGCAGAAACAGCATAGTTTTACATTTATGCATTTTTATCCAAAGCAGTGTACACTGCATGCAAGGTGTACACTTTATTCAGTTCATGCAATCTCTAAGAATCAAACCCATGATCTATGCATTACAGATTATGAAATATCACTGTGAAATAAACGTATATTTATCACCTATTTTTGCACACATTTATAGCACCAGTGCTAACTGTGGCTGGCAGTGCACTGACTTTTGTGAACAATACTCAATTCAATTATTGGAATACATTTTTACAAGAGAATACTATTTCATTTTTTTTCAATTCAAAATTTCACATTTAATTCAGTGTGTTACTTGCCATTTCTTTGTAATTATTTGCAAATATTTGCAATTTATGAGTGAAAATTGTTGCAAAGTTTTTTTTCAGTGTAGACAAATTGAATTTGTCTCATATTTGTGAACTTTACAACATTCAGACTGTTATTGAATTTAACTGAATCAACACTGAACTTTAAATGAGATGATTTTGACGACTTTTGTTTTTAATCAAATTGTGTTATATGAGTCTGGTGAGATCTTGCGTACAAGCTAACATCACAACATTATCAATGACATATTGTATTGCATTCCTGTAGCTCACACAGCAGAGCATTGTTCTATCAACATCAGGGTCATAGGTTCCATTCTCAGAGAATGGTAAGACTGATACCCTGAAAACAATGTATGCTACTTTGGACAAATGTGTAAATGTTTTATCTTGGACTATGCAGTATATGTTTCTAATATAAGTCTTTTAACAGCATTGGTTGGTTGGTCAGTCATTTGCATTCTTCAGTGACACATGAAACTGAAAGGGTGGCACATAAACCAATGCTAGATACTTCTGTTGCATATCATGTAGACAAGATAGCATTAATATTTGTAACAGAACATCTCTCACTCTCCATCTTTCATAGTCATACACATCATCATCAATTGCTGTTCTTTTATTGGTTCTTTAATAGACAGGTGTCATAGGAACTCTGATCAAAAGCAGGATCAAAAGCAGCTTTTCCACCGTCGGGCTAAACAGTTCAAAGAATGCTAAGGAACAGTTCCAGTAATGTTTTTGGTATGGAATGGAGCGGTTAAGCAACGAGAACGGTTCGGCCTGATGGTGGAAAAGCAGCTAATGACTGATGACTTACAGCAGACTATAAAATTGGGTCTAAAATTGTACAGTGCAACGCAAGTTTTGGCACTGAAATAATATACGCAAATGTGAATTTGCCCCAGAGTGTTTCATTATGTCAGGGTGGTGACTATAAAAAGGTATGTTGAGTGTTTTCTCCACTTCAACTGCATTGTGAAGCATTAATGTGCTCCTTCTCTAAGTGCAGGTCCTAAAACACTCCACTTTCATTTTCTTGAGTGTTTTCATTTCTAAAGAAAGCCTCGAAGCATTAAATTAAACACAGAGAGGAGATTCATCTTAACCCTCTGGTTGTGTTTGGATTCCTGTCACACGTGGTATTCCCGGTCAAAAATGACCGGACTTCAAACTATTACTTATAAATCTCTCATTATGCTATATTATCATCAAATATTGGATTCATTCTTTTTGTCAACTTGATTTTTTTTCATTTAGGACTGGTTTTGTGTGATCATAGGCCTCATTTATCTGAGAGTAGGTACCTCGTTTTTTGAGTAAAAAAAGCATTTTTTATGAATAATTTTCACAATATGAGATAAAAAATTATAAAAATTTGCACTGTTTATCACACTAGTGTGCTTTAATGTTTAATCAGGAAGTTTGCTTTTAAATGCTTTTATTTTGTACAAAATTGCAAAAAGTCACACTCATGGTGTTCCCAGTCAAAAATTACCGGACTCCAAACAATTGCTTATAAATCTCTCATTATGCTATATTATCACCAAATATTGGATTCAATCTTTTTGTCAACTTGTTTTCTTTAATTTATGACTGGTTTTGTGTTTCTATTTGCATCTGATTAATCGTAGGCCTCATTTATCCAAAAGTAGGCACCTCATTTTTTGAGTGAAAAAAGCATTTTTTTATGCATAATTTTCACAAAATGAAAAAAAAAAAAATATATGAAAATTTGCACTGTTTCTCACACTAGTGTGCTTTAATGTTTAATCGGGAAGTTTGCTTTTAATTGCTTTAATTTTGTACAAAATTGCACAAAGCCACACTTGTCAAAAATGGCTGGCCATTGAAAGTGAATGGGGAAGAATGAAAGTAAGAGAAACAACTAGTGTTCAGGAGCATGTTGTGCTTCACTGCAAAAAATGCTTTTCTTACTTAGATTTTTTGTCTTGTTTCCAGTCAAAATATCTAAAAATTCTTAAATCAAGAAGGATTTTCTAGACAAGTAAAAATTATTGTCTTGATTTCAGAAAAAACAAGTCAAAATTAAGTAAGTTTTTGCTTGAAACAAGCAAAATAATCTTCCAATGGGGTAAGCAAAATAATCTTGTTTTCTGTTTGAAATAATTAATTTTTTGCAGGGTTTTTCTGAATTCTTTTGAAGTCAATGCAGGCTAAAGACAAGGCAGTTTGAGTGTGTGTGTGTGTGTGTGTGTGTGTGAGAGAGAGAGTTATATCAGATTGTGATGTAAAACTCACAATAATTTGTGTGCATGGATGTGTGTGTTTGTGTGTGAGTGTATGCGTGTGTGTGTGTGTGTGTGTGAGAGAGAGAGAGAGAGAGAGAGAGAGAGTTATAATATCAGATTCATATAAACATACTGCATTCAGTTCAGGGTAGGATGAAATAGGCGTAAAACTCACAATAATTTGTGTGCATGGATGTGCGTGTGTGTGTGTGTGTGTGTGTGTGTGTGTGTGTGTGATAGTGTGAGTATACATGCATCCACACATGCACAGGTCCAAGGCCTTTATGTCTGCAAGCACAACATGCTCCTGATCACTAGTTGTTTCTCTTACTTTCATCCTTCCCCATTCACTTTCAATGGCCGGCCATTTTTGACAAGTGTGACTTTTTGCAATTTTGTACAAAATAAAAGCATTTAAAAACAAACTTCCTGATTAAACATTAAAGCACACTAGTGTGAGAAACAGTACAAATTTTCATAATTTTTTATCTCATTTTGTGAAAATTATTCATAAAGAATTCTTTTTTCACTCAAAAAATGAGGTGCCTACTTTCGGATAAATGAGGCCTACGATTAATCAGATGCAAATAGAAACACAAAACCAGTCCTATATTAAAGAAAACAAGTTAACAAAAAGAATGAATCCAATATTTGGTGATAATATAGCAAAATGAGAGATTTATAAGCAATTGTTTGGAGTCCGGTCATTTTTGATCGGGAACACCACAAGTGTTACTAGGTGAAATAAAACCCACAAAAAATTACGAAAATTCTAAAAAAATTTCTGAGAAGTACTTATACACTGTGTGAACAAAGTCAGTAAGTTTGAGTCCTATGCTCTAACGTTAACTAGTATTTTCAGGGAAAAGAAAATCTTCTCCGGGTCAATTTGACCCGAACACAACCAGAGGGTTAAATGATACAGAATCACAGCCGGTTTGCTTCATAGTAGTGATGTGACGTTCGACACCGAGGCTTCGAAGCTTGTATCAAAAAAAGGAAACATCTCACACTGAAGCGCTATATCGGAGCTTGATTCGTTTTGCCAAAAGCACGTGATCTATGACGTCCGAAGCTTCATTTGCCTGAAAACCACGTGACTGCTTCAGCATCAGGTTCAAACAAAGCGAACCTCAGTGCCGTTTCCTTTACATTACATTACATTATAATGCGTTAGCATTGTTTTCTTTTTATTCTAATTTATATATTAAGGTCAAATGAACTTTGCCCATGAAATAACAATCTAAGGACTGAGGCAGAGTTAACATTGACAGAACACAGATTTAATTCATGAGTTTATGTTTGATTTGAATTATTTTAGTGGCAGTACACTGACACAAATGAATGACTCTGACAATGGCCATTATGTTTATACAATAAATTAAAACAAGGAATTAGTAGTAGAACCAGATGTGAAACCAGCAGCTGTAATGAATCACATCTTCGGAAGGTGTTATTCATTTTTATGACCACAAGATGGCCACAGCATGAACCGTTTTAAAAAGCTTCGAGTAATGAACCTTTTTCCGATACAATTGGGTTGAAAGCCTCATTGGTTCAGAACGCTTCACTTCGCCATCACTACGTCATAGTACCAATATTGGAAATACTAAACTGAAGGCAATGTGTGTACACCATCAGATAAAGACACCTGATCATCAACTACACACACACACACACACACACACACATACCAATAATCAGTGACTAATCAAAATTCCACACTTAACTTCCTGTTGCTTGCTTATCGTGATGATTAGCAGGTTGTGGTTGGTGATAATTAATAAGAGACAAGGACCATCATGTTCAGTACGTTGAACTGTGATTTAATTAATGCAACTCACACACGAACAGAGGCTGATTAAAAAGATAAATGCTACACACCAACCTATAATTTCATGATCAGGAAAAGGATTTGTGCATTTCATTATTATTAGCATTTATAATATTATTATTATATTTAGCATGGCCACAATCAAGTTAAATCTGCAGTGTGTCATTTGTGCCACTAGTGGTGCCAAATGAACAGTGAAAAATAATCACTGTTTTCAAACAGGTTTCCCTAACACATCTACCAGTTCTGTAATGTTTTGAAAGTGGCACAGAACAACCATGTTTCCACTATTCAGGAAATCAGCTTATGAATAGCTTATTTATAGTTGTCTCTGCACATTAGACTGTGTTAGGAGAAAGTATTTTAACTTCAAAAAAATTACACACTTCACCTTTAAGGGTGACAAAGCTGAGGGCAGATGTGATGGTCTGGGTCCAGAGAATCCTTTACATGATAGTCATGGACATTTATAGTCATTCTGTTACAGTCTACAAATGCCACAAATAGACAAATATAGTTCATCCCAACAGATTTAAATGGCAGTCACTCTGAGAAGTATTGGCTTGACAGAAGCAGAGAGAAAGGAGCAAAAGAAATGTAGTCTGTAATCTGTAGTTTGCCAGTAAATTACTACTGACCTACTAAAAAAAAGAGTAGAGAAAAATACAGTGAATGTCTGAAGAAGAATGACAAAAGTGGTTTTATTTTCATAATATTATGGTAATACAACAGTATTAGCATAGTGAGTAGCTTAGAAAACCATGCAAATACCATTGTTTATGAATATAGTAATCATTCTAATCATGATATTGTGACAGTTATGTAAATAATGTTATTTCAAAACTATTAACATTATTTAAGAGGTGATTCACCCAAATTTAACCATTTACTCACCCTCATAAACAATATAAAATGTTGCATGTTAAATGTTGATAAAATGTTTAAATGGGTTTCTTGAATATTTTTTTCATGATCAAGGGTACGTTTACAAGACAATGTATTAAAAACAACAACAAAAAGTTTACAAAGTTTTGCCTACAGATCCCCATTCACATTATTGGCCAGTTATGAATGCCAGGCCAGTAGCTGCCGGTGTCACCTTTCACTACGCGTGTGCGGACATCTGGTTTTATAGTTTTTATGTAAGGGGGACATACACAGTCATAACTGGACAAAGAAAAGTTCTCACAAAAACAAATGCCATTAAGTGGAAAAAAAGAATAATTACATTTTGGCATGGCCATATGGTGTGATTACATGGTGTGAATTATTTAACTAATATTAACTATTAGTATTAACATTTCTAAGGACAAAGACCATACTGTAAGACACAGAGACAAGAACATATGCGTGCACACTTTCACAGACAGTCATAAAATACACCCTCTGAATTAAATTCTAATCTCATGTTCATAGTGAGGCAGTATACACATGTGAGAGTATCATGTGACCTCTGATCTGCAAATCTCTCCATGAGCCACAAATGCAGTATGAGTTAAAGCAGCATCACTTTAGATTAAAATGATAAATATTCCAATGCACTTAACCTTCAGACACGCAAATGTAGAGTTCATGACACCAAATAAACAATCAAATGCATATAATTCCTTCCAAGTAATCCATGAAGGATCAAATCAAAATAAACATCAAATCAAAAACACTTGTGCAATGAATATTACATGCTAATGCAATCTACATTTCCTCCATAGAGGGTGAGTGCACATTGAGATGATTGTTTATTTAAAGAGGAGTGATTTGATCGCATTCTCTCATAATTACTTCAACCTAGGGCTGCCGATCTAATACAAGCTGAATCAATTAATAGCAGACCAGCCATTTAAATTGTAGCTGAGCTATTGTTTAATTTCACATCATAATTTAAATTCCAACTTGTTCAACAAATTTAATCATTATTTATAAATAATGATGACACTTTGCATTGACATTCCTACTATTCATTCTATCATCTGATTTGGAATTGTTTGCATATATACTCAAGCACAGATGGGCTTAGGTCATTGTCTGAGAAGCACTGCAAACATCTTAAGTATCTGTTTGTTCAGCAAAACACAACGTGCATGCTCGAGAGAGAGAGACATGAGGTTGTGCAGCTTTATATATCATAGATGTGATGCATCCAGGCAGGGCAATGGGACTGAGATATTCATCAATTATGAGTTGGTCATGTTCTCCAAATTTCACCACCTGCTCCCCGCTCTGAACACATACACATACAGCAGACACTGAAACCAGGGCAGAGCTGCTTGGGGCAGTCCACACACACATGCGCTCTACTCCCTCATGATCAACAGTGACACATCTTGGGTGGAGTCAGGTGTGTAGATTTAGGTGGCAGTATTAAATCATAAATTAAATTGCAATTAAGTCTGTTTTCTGCTGTTATGCACGTGTTTCTATCTGGTGCTTCCTGAACAACAGCTTTCTGATTAAAGAACAATGATGAGCAGCTTATGGGTGGCACGGGCAGTGTCTCTGAACATTGCGCTAATGTTGAGGAATTAGCATTTAAGCTTATGAGACAAATAGAGGCATGATTCTCAAACTTGCCTGTCAGAAGGCCTGCCACAAGCCACAGAATCTGAACAATTATATAAAATCATCAAGGCTTGGAGAAGTATTTCTGGTAACACTTTACAATAAGGTTCAATTGGTTAACATTAATTAACTATATTAGTTAACATGAACAATATTTATATAACATATTAGCATTTATTAATCTTAGTTAATATTAAGTTCAAAACTTAGTAATACATTATTCAAATTTAAAGTTGTATCTGTTAGCCTTAGTTAATGTACTGTGAACTAGCATGAATATGAATATTTTTATTAACTAACATTAGCTAAGATTAATAAATGCTGTAAAAATATATTGTTCAGTGTTAGTTTATGCTGGTTTATCCATTAACTAATGTTAACAAATGAGATCTTATTGTAAAGTGTTACCATATTTCCTAAATATTAGTTATGTGGATGGCATTTTATGTGTTTCTACAGGGTATATGATTGTATAAGGCTTTTAAATGATCTGAATCAGTCGATATTGGATAATTGACTGTTCATGTTTATTTCTCCTACTTTTACGTACCTTAATTAACTTACAGATTTACTGTTTAATGTTATCTTAAGAATTTGTAATCTTAATAAATGAATTAATTCCATACTGTACATACATTGCATTATAATGTGATGCCTAAATTTGCTTGCAGCATTAAAACAAGTGATTTTAGTTTTAGTGTTTTATTTTTTATTTATTTCAATAAAAATGTTTAAATAGTATACATTTTAATATCAGCCATAAACCAGTTAACAGCCTTAACATGAAAATCAGTTCATTTTATATAAATTAATGTGGGTCCTAAAGTGGAGGAACCTGAAGAATGTGTCTCAAAACTTCCAAAACAAAGAGTGTGTCTCAAAACAGTGCTGCCAATAGCAGCACTGTAGGCAAGTGTAGAGGCCTAAACACATGTGAAACATGAGAGAATTTAGAAGTTAAATACAAGCAGAAAGAAACAGGACAAACAAGAGTGTGGCAAAGAGCAAAGAGTGAATAGAACCAGTCTGACCACAAAGTTTCTAGAGTCTGAACTCTGGAATAAAGTGGAATAAAGGCCTAATTTTCCAGATGTTACGAAGCGTGAAGCAGAATGATTGAGAAGCTGATCCAATGTGGTCTACAATATGTTGACAACGAAGAAAAGGTACGGAAGAAGATCAGCAAACATTTTAGAGGCTGTAGGTTTTTTCCTGGAATCAGTTGCAGAAAGTGGGCACATCTTCAAAGTAAATCATGAAGTTCTCAGATCTAAGTTTTTAAAAAGGATAAGAAGATAATTTTTTTGAACTGGTTTAAGGCCCCAGCTCAAACCAGTCCAAATATTCTCAACTTTTAATTAATTTTCAAGTGCTGCTTCTAGAAGTGTCTAACAAAGGATATATGAGATTGTACAGCCCTTTGGCAAGGCTGGCTAGGTCTCCTGGAATTAGACATGCAGCTGACAGGGATCATGGACAGGAACATTGTTTCTGGCAGCAGATCGAACAGAGAGAATTACAGTATATAAAGTGCTGTACAGACCCAGGTCAACTACTTTCTACATTTGCCGTCACACCCTGGTTTTCTTTATTCCTCTTCTGCAGATTCCTTTGTCAAGATTTTTGTCACTTGTATTTGTCTGAATGATTTTACAACATAATGGAGGATGAAGACAGCAACAGCACAGGTGAAGAGAGTAGATATACCGATGACGATTAACAGATGATTTAATAGAGGGCGTGGAGTAAATTGGATTGCTAGACAAACTACTACAATGAAACACCCACACAGTCTCATCCATTTCCAAACAAAGAATTATAAATAGTCTTTTAATTAGCTGGTGGAATGATAATAGTTAGAGAAAACTGTAATAGTCACTAAAATACTGTACATTTTTTACAGGGCTAGTTCCTCTCGAGCAACCTGGAGTTGGGTGCTTCAGTGGTAACAGTTCAATCAATTTAAGTTTTCAATCTTTTCAAATTTCACCTACGCTAACCCTGCAGTGAGCAGAGGTCACATAATGCATCCTTATACTTTAGACTCACTTCAGTTTATGAAACTGCAGCTATGGGCTGTCCCACTAATGTTTTGGACTAATATTGAGGAAAACATTGGAATTGCTTGGAAAGATGTTCAGTCTTCACTATAGTAACCACCTGGTTATTGCTCAGTTGCAGGACAGCAGATGTGATTTTGTGGGACAATAAAGGACACATCTGAGAGGTAATTTTACTACTATTAGACTACGTGAATATTTTTCACATAATCTGTATTTACATTAGTTGGAAAGCCTTCCTGCTGTGACACTGGATGATAACATGATTTCCGTCCTGACAACTCTCAGAGGGATTGGCATGGTAATGTACATGACAATGTTAATGTGCTTGGTCTTGGCGGAATTGATCTGTTATGCTGCTGCTGCTGTGGCAGAGCAAGTACCGAGACTTGCTACTGCCAATATATCCACAACATGCTGCTGTGAGCATGTAAGAAATACTGCTGCTGCACATATAACATATATGAAATAACCCCCATAGCATACATGATCACCATGTAGCAGATCTATACAGGTGGAGCTGGGGAAGGTGATGGAAGTGAGCTGCAACTGCTACAACAAGCATTAGCCAAGTATTTGAATGTTGAGCAGCAAGCTCATTGGCTACTGATACTGAAGAAACCAATCGGCAGAGCCACACTGTCATGAATCTGGTCCATGGACCTCCATTTGTTTGCCACCAGAGGTCACCCTTCCATCACATTGACTCTCACACCACACACTACCCCGGACTTCATTTCCCAGCAGCCATTTCCCTAATCACATGCTCACACCTGATACCCATCTTGCAATCACACACACTACTTAAGCCATGGACTTCCTCTGTCAGATCGCCGAGTATTGTACGCAAATATCCTAGTGATAGCTACCCTACGAAGCCTTCTTAGTTCCCATAGTCTTGCCTTGCCTGTTTTCCCGTGTTTTGACTCTAGCCCGTGTTTCCTGGATTAACCCTTGCCTTGCTGTTCGGACTCTGTTTGCACCTCGTTTGGATTATTGCTGTGTACCTGGATTATTGCTCTGCCTTGCCCCGTTGGATATTGTTCGCCGATCGTCGACCCACGCTTGCCCCAGGATTACTCTTTGTCTTGTCCCTGCCATACCTGTTTGCCATCGTCTGACCCTGCCTGTATTTATGACTATGTCTTTAAATAAAAGCTTGCACATGGATCCGCACGTCTCTCGTCTCGTCAGCCCCGTAACACACACTGTAAAAAAATGACTGTGAATTTAATGGTAAAAGACTGTAAAAATGCTACAGTAAAAACCAATTAAATGGTTAACGGTAAGTTCCCCTACTATATATGGTGAAAAACTGTATTGGACATTACATGTAATTTTAAAATTAAATAAAATTTACAAATAGATAAAATAGATCCATATTACAGAATTAATATTTTTATTTATTTATTTTTTTTTTATTTTTTTTTACAGTGCATGTGATGTTATTATGTCAGGTTGAGTTAGACCTATTGGACTGCACCATCTAGAGTTTCATGCCAGAACTTTGGATTTAAATTGGCAATTAGCTTTGTTAATTGTGACTGCTCTGTGATTGGCACCCAGGTTTGTGTGATACCATTTAATTTATCCCAAAGAACTGATTCAGTCCACTAAGTATAATCAACTGAATAACAAATAGAAGGTGCAAATCACATTTTTAATAAAAATCATAGATTTATGCAAACATACAATAATAAATGAAGACAATGGGTTAAGTAAAAACATAATGAAAATGTAATATAGTGCATGTATTTAGCATTCTACTCTCTGGGGTTTTCTAGCTATCGAGCTATGGGCATTGTATGTCTTTTCCTGATATTTTTTATGGCGAATTTATAGCAACCATAGCTGCCAGATTTTGTTACCGTAAATTTAACAGGATATTTTTTTCCAGCATGATGTTTTTTTCCAAAAGGTTTTCTCTTTTTCTTTCTGACCTTGGTCAAACAACATAACTAAAGCTACATTTATTGTTACATCGCCTGGTGCACTTTCATTATAAATTTAGACCCTTGTGCCAGCTTTCTGTGTAAAATCAGTTCAGTTACTGCTGAAATCCCTTGTGATATTAAAAGAGAATTAAAACAATAGGAAATATCTTATTAGAAGAGAAACTATCTCAAAATCAGGTATGATTACCACCTTTAATTATTTACGTTACAATTATATTGCTTATATACTTCTTTTTTTTCAATAAGTTTCATGATTCCAACCTTCCTAAAAACTACATCCCAATCCCATCTGAATTATTACCTGAAATCATTGATGTGATATGTTAAAAAACTATAATTCTAACATAATTAAAAAAACCTGTCTGAATGTGTTATAGAGAGATGTCTTTTCCTATGTATCAGCCAAAATTCTCTCTTGTAGGGATGGGCATTTCTGATCATATTTCATTTCGAGTAATCCACAGGTTTGAGAAACGAGTACTCGATTAATCGGGGGTGGAGCTTAAGCGAGGGGCGGGGCGTGTGCGTCATAGCGACAATTAAATATTTTAACTTTAAATATTAAAGCCCTGTTAAAAACGTTGTTGATAAAACTATGACAGGATTCAGAAAATAATTAAATCAACAGATTATTAAAAATCACCATCAATAGTGGTTAATACAGTAAACATTTAAAAGAAATAACAACGTGAGGTGAAGCTGAAGCGCTTTTTCTACATGACGCATTGTATATAAAATTAATCACATAGCCTAGATACACAATATGTAAATGTTATATTACAAATTGTATTTATCTACACAAAATGCATGTGAGCTTGAACTGCGTGCCAACCAGAAAGTAGTGGATGCGCTTCTCCCGTTACAGGGCGCTTTAAAACAACGGCAACTGAAGCCCCGCAAAAAAAAACAAAACAAAAAAAACAAAACAAAACAAAAAAAAAAACAAAAAAAAACAAAACAACAACAAAAAAAAAAACAAAACAAAAAAGTTATTTTGTAGCGCGTTTTTTCCACCGCCGGTCTAATTGTAAATAGACTCCGCACTCGGCTTTCATCTGAGCACGTAGACCGACTGATCTTTTTGAATAAAAATATGTAGTCCTTATGTTAAGTTTTATTAGCCATGCATGGTAAACTAGTCAGGCTGTTTTTGTTTTAAGTTTAAGCAGCATAGTTAAATTATGCCGGCTTTATTTTATTTACCTTTACCGACTGATCATTTTGAAAGAAATGTTATGTTACCTAATCTTTAAGTTTTATAGCTGTGGTAAAAATATTCAGGCTATTTTTATTTTAAGTTTACGGAGCCAAATTATGCTGGCTTCTAATTTTCGTTAGGCTATGGGCTACTTAACAGTCGTTTGGTGAAGTTGTATTAAACTTTATTTTTGCGAACCTTTTACAAAAAAAAAAAAAAAAAAAAAAAAAAAAAATTTGATCCACAGCTGTTGTGATGCTGCTGAAGTAAAATATTGTTTTGTTAAAAATAAGAGTTGAATAAAATAACTGAAAAGCAGAGTAACGTTTGTTTTATTTGTTTTATAAAACATAGAAAAGGGTAGGTTATCTTTTTAAAAACTGATCCAAAATATTTATACAAATAATAAGACACACATATTGATGGGGATAATACTGTAAAATAACTTTGTGTTTTTTTTTTTTGTTTGTTTTTTTTTTTTGTTGTTGTTTTTTGTTTTTGTTTTTGCGGGGCTTCAGTTGCCGTTGTTTTAAAGCGCCCTGTAACGGGAGAAGCGCATCCACTAGGTAGTTGGCAATGTTCACAGCTGTGTGTCTTTCCTCGAAACCTCTCGTCTCTAATACTGCGCTGTGAATTTTCCATTCATTTATGTAATGACAGGTTAGCGTCATATACGATTCCGTAGTTATAGCCACCCGCGCTGCTTCGACAGACTGTCTTTTAGTGAACTAGCGCATTTTTCGTATAGAGCATCAATCCTTGCAGTGACCGTTTTGCGCGATGGGACAGTATAGTGGGGCTCAACGTAATTCATTAAACGTTTAAAACCTTCACCTTCAACAAAACTAATAGGCAGCAAGTCTTCTGCTGTCATTTCTGCTATTAGCTGCGTCATCTTCTCTGCCCTGCCTGTGTCGCATTTCTGTCTGATGGTGAAATCTCTTATGCTCGTCTGATTGCTGGTAGTGGCATCGGCATCATCTGCTTTTTTGTGTTTATGTGCAAGATGGTAACGCATCGAACTCGTTGTGGAGTTGTAGACGAGTGTGGCGCTGCACATTTTACACGACAGTTTTTTCGTCAAGTTTTTCAAAGTGTTGCCAGACATCGCTGCGCGCTTTAGAAGCCATATTCGCTCTGTGCTCTGGTCTTGTCTTTAGACCTCAACTTCTCCAGCCATAACCAATCAAATATCAGACTACCGCCCAAATACCAGCATAACCAATCAGAAAGAATGAAAGTAGTTTAATAATTTTTTTTAAAAAAATGCATTTTTAGAGCCAATCGATCATCGTTTTCATGCTCGATCGTCGCTGATGCGTACGAGTAATCGATTAATCGAGTACTCGTGCACATCCCTACTCTCTTGTTCTCTCTTTCTCACTTGTTTTCTTAGATCATCCTGTCAAGTCAAACCTGTGAAAGCTCTAACAGGTTTGATAACCATATAATCACATCTTCAACTGTTTCTCTCTCACAAACACAGGGACAGACAGTCTGACTCTTTCATTATCTCAGTCTATACAATGTGGAAATTGAAAAATCTTGCTTATTTCAAACCCACAGCAAGAGAAACAAAGAGAAAGAGATGAACTGGCCTCAATATCAGCCCCCCTTCTTCTTTTTCATTAGACTTTCTATCTTTTTTGTGAAAAATTAGTTTTCCACCCCCTCATTTGCCATCTCCTGGTTCTTTTTCTTTCCTCTCATGTATGTTTTAACATCCTCACATCAGTCTTTCTCCTCTTCTTTCATGTCATCATTACGTATTTAGCTTACTTTGAATGTTAAAGCTCATTACCACCCATGTGCCACAGAGGACCGCTGGCACTTTTTAGAAGTTGAAGGTGACTGTATGATTGGCTGAGGTCTATGGGATGACATGCCAGCTGCTACCAGTCTGTCAGCACATCTCTTAGAAACACACCAGCTCACGGAGCCAACATTTGGCATTAGCAGCTGTTTTCCTGCATATGTGTCTTTTTCTTTCTGTTTCATCTTACACCAAAGTCTATACCTTAAATCTTGTTCGTGCTTCTGTATATTGAAGCTTAACCTGCTGTGTTTGGTTACAAGACACGCGTCAACCAATGGCATTTGGTGTTGTGTGATGTCAATCAGGGTGCAATGTGTCTGGCTAGTTTTTAATACTACATTGGAAGCAGTAGTGTATGAAGACTGCTATTGTTACATTACTTTTGTAATACAGTTGAGTATTAAAAACTAGCCAGACACACGTACCAACTCAGTTCGATCTACATAGCTGACCAACAGACTACTACTAATGTGGATGTATGCAAATGTCCATCTTGGCAAGATATTAAAGTAAACACCATTAGTTTGAGCCATCCATCCCGGGTGTTTCCCTGCCTATGTCCATGGCCATTATTACAATGGGATTGTATTGGGAATGTATTCTTTATTGTTTTTTTCAGTCTATTGTCTTTCAGACTATATCTCTGCATTACAATTTGCCTATAAATGTCCTAAAAACATGCTCTCAACATCTCTTCTTTAAACAGTTTGACTGGTACTTAGCATACTGATAAATAACTCTTCAATCCAGCAGACAGTGTTTTCTTTTCTTTCACATTGTGTTATCTCACTCTGTGTTCTCTCTCATTGTTGCACCTCTTCCGTGTCTTGTTCGGTCTGACATCTCCCTTAAACATAGAACAGCACACACAAGCACACACTGTCACTTCAAGTTAATCGTCAGGGAACGCCTCAACGACTTGTTGTCTTTGCAGTGCTAATTAAGCCACTTCCAATTTCGGAGTGGAGGATTTAGATGACAAACAGAAAAGGGGAGAAAACTAAGTGAGGGTAGGACATCTTCTAAACTCAAACAGAGCAAAGTTAAATAGAGTGCAGATTTCTATAATCACAAACCCATAACAAAATGAAAAACAAAGCAAACTGAGTAATGAGACTAATCCCAAACCATACTCGCAACATGAATCCAGCTAACAAGGGTCCAGATTAGAGATAATAAACGCTCAGGATGAGACTCTCAAGAGAGAGAGATAAGACTTCAAAAAGCCAGAATACAAAAGAGGTCATTACACACCCCAAACTAAATGAGGTGTTAGATGAGAGCAGTGCTGGTGAAGGAACATTAACCTTCGGCATTCTGGGAGGCCAGAATAATGTCACCTTATTGACTGCATCTTAAGTGGGTATGATGTACACACAGCGCTAAAAGCTTTGTTTTAAACATGCAATTAAATATTCCCCCAATAATCAAGCATTTGCTGCACTGTTTTAACTCGAAGTACAAGAATGTCGATCGATTTTCAGTGTGTGAATGAGAAGACAGAGAATACAAAAAAAGAAAGCAGAAAAGGGAAGGGAGAAAAGAAGATATGCTATAGATCACTGACAGAGCTTGAGGTTAACCACCACAGGTCTGATCTGGCTTATAATTACAGACAGATTGCATTAGTGTTTCATAACACAGAGGTGTAATACATTTTAATTAGATTCAATCAGTCAGAGCCTCATAGGCAGTGCTCCAATACAAAGTGTGCTTGCGCTTTGGTCTTTTCCAAACCATTCCTCGTTTTTCCCTGTCACTTTGATTCCTTCCTGCTCATTGTACTGTAACATATACCTTTTTTATTTTTATTTTTATTTTTTTAAATGGTTCAACCTGATTAGTGTAAGAGCAACTGACAACCTCCAATAAACCTTTCTACTGTGCCACTGGTTTACTTTAAAGGATAGTTCACACAAAAAATGAAAATTTACAATACCGTTCAAGTAGGGGGTCAGTAAGGTTTTTTGTGAAAGAGGGCTTTGAAAGAAGCCTTTTAGACATCATTCTAATATGCTGATTTGGTGCGCAAGGAATGTTCAATGTTAAAAACAAATGTGCTTCTTAATATTTTTGTGGAAACCATGTTACATTTTTTTCTGTATTTTTGATGAATGAAAAGTTCAGCATTTATGTAAAATAGATTTTTTTTTACATTATAAGTCACTTCTGATCAATTAAATATGTCCTTGAATAAAATGATTAACTTCTTAATAAACAATAGACTTTCATGGTTTCATTTCACTTTCATGATCAATTTTAAAACTGTTTTTGTGTTAACTTAAATTTAGACTAAACAGGGATTAAAAATAGAATCAGAAAAAGAAGGAGCTCTTTCAACTGGCAGCATTTCTTTTCATATTTCAAGTACACTCACCATTATTGGCCTATATATCTAAATGTATTTTCTGTGTTTCCATCTCAACATAAACCAAATTAGTTTTTGCATTTACTTTAACAAATTGGCACAGGAAACATCGCTATGGCAACGGGCCGTGGTCGTCTTGTCTTCATCACTTGAAAGTACACAATGGATCAAATCAGTATGCACTTTAATTTAGATGCATTTTAATACAGCCCAATCAAAGTTTTAGTGTATTGTATGCCAGCTTTACTCATAAACTTAATGCAGTGAAGACTTTACTGGCATGTGTGCTGGTGTCATGCATAATAAGAGATGCTGAGTTGGGGAGAATGCCTTGGCCCTCTGCAGAGGCTCCAGGGGCCTGAGAGAGCAATGAGGCAGTTGTGAAGGCTCTAATCATGGCTGGGATAACAGGCCTGCAGTCTCCCTCTGCCTGGACATCTGCCCTGTAATTACAGAGCTTCATAGTGTGTGTGTGTGTGTGTGTGTGTGTGTGTGTGTGTGTGTGTGTGTGTGTGTGTGCGAAGAGTGTACTGTATGTGGATGCATGCAGGCTGGGCCGGCTATACGTAGGTGATGCAGCCAGTCGCCCAGGGCCCTGGCATGCTTGGGGGATTCCCTTGAAATTGCTCAGAATAAATGAGTAAAATACAATATCTGACATGCAGATGCTTAAAGCTAAATGTAGTAAGCAGCATATGCAACAAAACCTGATCAAGTTTCGTCCCATTGCTATGCCAAACACAATCCGAGTTATCAACGTATAAAGCCAAACTTTGAACGCTCATGGACTTAATTTAAAATATAAAACACAATAGTGAAAAAACACAAACACAAACACAACAAAACAGCTTAAATAATCCACCTAATGCACCATAATTTATTCATATTATTAACCCCATGCTCAAAAATGCTGAAAATGACAGACAATCATCAAGATAAAGCTTACCTTGGGGCTATTTTAGTCTTGTTTGTTTACTATTTAAATCTATTTTGCATGGCAGAAACAGTCAAGTGTCGACATAGAGACAAAGAAGCTGCAATTTTTTTTTTTTTTTTTTTTACAAATTTAGAAAGAAAGAATGTGCTTCTCATGAATTCAAGATAGAAAAATTCAATTAAAAGAAGAGTTATCCCAAAAAATTCCATAATTTTTTTCTTTATTCTTCTCTCCCCTTTAAAGATTATAGATGCATGACCATAACTGTAAAGGACAATGCGGCTCTATCTGCAGTACACAGCTTATCTTACATTGCACCTTGAAGCGAAGAGGAATTACTCTGCAAAATTCAAGAAGCTTATGACAGGTTTTTCCAAAAGTCAAACCATTTTGCTGTTTCTCTGACTATATCAATCGTACACACACTCATGCTCACATATTATTATGCTATGCAGTCCTCTGCAATTTTCCTAAATAACAAACACAATTTTCTTTCAAGTTATGTCAATTACAGCTCCTGCATCTAAATCCCAACTATCTTCAGAGCACAACTGGAGGAAATACAGCAGACCTCTGTATTTTTCAGTAATGTGGTTTTACATGTAGATAGCCGGTGGTAGAATGAGGTTAGGGCAGGGTACACGCTTGGTAAAATTAGTGACATGGCAGGCACTCTGATGATAAACTCTGTCGCAGCGTAAAAGTTAGAGATCACACAAAATGATCATCCACACACATACTGAGAGGCAGAAAGCCATGTTAACAATTATACAGCTGCTGTATAATTCCCTATATACTACATTTTCATTACTTTTTTGCAACAAGTGTGCATCTGAGTCTATGTATGTCAATGTTTTGTTTTTAACAATTTTCTATGATGACTTGCCATAAAGCAGTCAAATTAAAAACACGTGTGATGCTATTCTGTCCTTCACACACATACACACACACACACACACACACAGACAGACTCAGAGCTCAAGAGATACATGACCTGACACTGAGAGACAGACATTGAGAGTGAGTTGGGATTGTTTTTCTCTTCTGTCTTTCCCTGTTATAGTTACCAAAAGGTACGATCAGAGGTTGCACTGGCAAGCCCAAGGCCACATCCATGTAAAAGCCAGAGTTCTCTGAAACATCACAGGAGGAACAGAGCAAATGTTGAAAACTGCACAGACTTACTCTTCACATGAAATCTTCACATGAAATCTGATATTTAAAAGGATAAGGTTCAGTCAATAAGTCTTCTGACTTCATGCTATAAGCTTGGTATCAACAAACCAAAATTTAAGTATGTTAAATTTATGTTAAGAACAAGTAAAGCTAAATTTGATATCAGTGATACAGAATGTGTCTCATAACTGATTGTTTCAAACTATGCATATTAAAATCACACAAATGTGATTTGAGATGAACGTCAAATAGAAGTTAAATTGTTATTTTCCATATGACTTTAAACTACTTGGAATATAGTGCACAAGTCAAATGGACTTGAATGGTGCTTAGAGCTTGACAAGCCCTGGTCAACACTGTACCATTTCATACATGACATAATTGTGTGTAAAATAGCAGTGTGAACATGTTGCCAAACATCTCCTTTTGTGTTCTGGAAAGCCAACATGACACTGTGTAAATATGAAAATTTCCATTTCTAAGTGTGATATCCCTTTAAAATACATTTTATCGTTTTATCTCTTATAGTATATCCAATCTGTTTTTTGTGTTCTGAGTTCCTGTAGTTTACAGTATTGGGAGAAAGTGCAAATGGTGAGCAGGTTTTTGAGGAATATGCCTATCCAGAAACACTGCTCATGGGTGAGTGATCTACTTTTACGTTGCACACACATATTCAGACAGAGTATGTGTGTGCACTCACTGACAGAGATTTCACGCTGTGGAATCTTGGAACACATATCTAGTACTCACAGTAGATTCTGGGTCAGCCTAGGGAAAGGCCTAATGCAGAACCCCATGTCACAAGAGAGAAGCAAGAAAGAACATATGGTATGATAAGGAAAACAGGGGGGTTGAATTAGTTAGAAAAAGTCAGCAAAGAAAACTAAAAATTGGAAACTTACATTTTGTACACACAGTATGGAATGTGTGCAATCACAGCCAAAGAAAATCTTATTAAAAAGACAGATTGAGCGTTAAATGACAGGAATACAAAGAGACAGGATGGCGAGACAGTTCATATGTGAGTGCAAATATATGAGTGCGCTTCTCTGCACCTCAGAAATTCTTCATGAAATATGAGCAATAAATCAGTGTGAAACGATAGAATGTCATCAAGGCACAGCACTCAGTAAATCAAAGCAGGCAAAGGCAAAGACACATTCAGACACACACAAACTAATCTGCCAGACCTCCTTGTCTGTCTTCATTTTATCTGTGTCTTCAGTGCTCACTGCTGACCCCTCTCTGTATTTCAATTATTATGTGTTCCACCTCTACACTCGTCCACTGGTTTCTATGTCTGTGTCAAGCTCAGGGCGCTGCAGAGTTTCACTGGGGCTATACAAATATTAACCTACCTGAACCTCTCTCTCTCTCATACACGCAGACACTTACACATACTTATATTTTATTTTAGGCTGGTGTGGAGCAATATACAATGCAAGAAGAGATTGATTAAGTGTGGGATGATAGATGAATAGAAGGCAGAACTGAGAAAAGGGAGTAAACTGAAGATGTTTATATTGAGTAACAGTACTAAAGACATTAATATTTAGTATTAGTATATGCTTCCAAAAAGCCCCTTTTTCACAAAAATGTGAAGAAATAAGGAAAAAATGGGGAAAGAATGAGAATGGACAAGGGGAGAGAGTGAAACCCTATTGGATTAATAGCCATTTGGTGGTCAGTAGATGGTTAATAAACAGGACTACTAGCAGGTGGATTTGGTTTCACTTTTTAAAACCATTTGGCTAAAGCTGGTTAAGTCTGGTAGACCAAATTTTGGGTGAATGGACTGAATGGAGGGGCAGAAATCAAATTTTCTTGAATAAATAATATTTTGGGTACTCTATCCCTTTAACATCTTAATATGAGACAACTCAATATGAATATAACATCTGTATATGATCATAAACTTGATGACACACTTACACTATTTTAACCTTAGAAATATTACATTATTTACTTCATGACCATTACATAATTCAATTAATGTTAATATTCTCAGATTCTCTGAATGATGTACACACTACAGCAATACATCCCTATCAGTTGGCTCTTATAATTTATTTTATTGAATTCTTCTACTATGTGTTTTTGCTCAGGTAAAAAAAAAAAAAAACTGCATATTTTGTTGTTAAATAGAGAGCTTCTAATATCTGTTGGGCTTTAGGTCAGATGAACATTAAAATGTAAAGGTAAAATAAGAGGTTATTTTTAAAATCAGTATGATTACTTTTATGAGGGTTAAGCTGGTATGACCTGGTTTTTCCAGCAGTAACAAGAGTAAGTGTGAGGTGAATTGAAAAGGAGAAGAGCGAGTGAAGACTGTGGACCGAAAGAAGGGAGAGATAGTGTGAGACTGGTGGCATGCAGTGAAGCAGAGTTACAATGAGAGGGGACTGTTTCACCACTGAAATACAGAATATTGCTGATTATCTCCAGCCTTCCTCTGTCCATCACACCCCCCATGATGTGTAAGTGTGAGTCTGCTCTGTGTGTGTATGTATTTTATTTTTTGGCTGTGTTTTCTGTTTCATTTTTTGTAGGTCTGCTTGCTGTGTGCCCCTGTTGTGAAGCCTTATTGGATAGTAAATCAACAGAGACCAACTGTAACAAAAATGATATAAGCCATTCGCTTTGTCCTCTCCTCACGGCTGATCTCTCTGAATTCAAACCACAACTATAACCACAACCCCCATATTTCTTTTCAATGGCTGATTCATAAATAATTACATTTGTTCCCCCAAACATAAATGTATGTGACTTTTGCGTTTTACTTTTGCTTCTGGGACTGAGGGACTATCACAGTTTTTGAGTCCAGAGACCAAGAATAAACCAGCTTATACTCATAACTGAAATCAACATTATATTAGCTTCAGCCGACAACTACTGCAGTTACCTGTGGCTTGAATGACAAAAAAGTTAAACACAGACACAGTTAAAACTGCATTACACATTATCCCAAGCTTTCTCAATATGAAGCCAACCATTATACACAGCGTGAAGTCATTTACCAGCATTACCTTGAGGTTAAATGGACCCACAGAAAAAGGTCACTTTATAAGGACAAAGCATAACCATTTTGATAGCTGCAAACTTTCACAACCATTACCTGAGCACTTTAATTTCCCTTTTACCCACTATTTTATACAGTATCAAACTCCCAAACCCACAATATATATCACCAACATACTACAAAAAAGTTCAGTTTAATACTTCATGCACTGTAGCGCATCTGTACATGTATTCATTACCAAAGGCCTTTTTCATACAGTACATACCGCGTCTTCTGCACGTGAATATAACTGCAACAGCAGGTTCACTGTACAATGCTGTAAACCCTCAATATTGGTGCCACTCATGTCCAGTATGTGTGAAACAGGATAAAGACATACAATCCGTTTACTAAAGATAACATCTGTCTTGATTTGCTCGTCTTTACCTCAGCAGGAAATTTATGATCCAATTATTTTCTCCATATGGCAATAAATACAAGGAATGTTCTTCACATTAAGTCACTAAAATGTATAAGAGGAACAAAATCACTATGTATTCACATTTTTGTGACATTGTGTTCTTTCACAATGTCACAAATTCTTGCAGCTCTTCCCTTAGCTGTAAAATAAGCTGTCTGACATGCCTGAGAAACACACAATCTAATAACTACTGTGGGACTAAAAGCATTTTCACTGTGAAGGTTCACTCAAGCGGGACAATCTTTGGACAGAAAGAGCTAAATAAAGGCAGGAACACACAGATACACACATTCTCACACACACAAACACATTAGCTGACAGAATCTTCTTACATTGTCTCGTCGTTCTGGAACTCCAGTTTTCCAAACACTTCCTCATAGTCTTCCCCTCCGCGAGCTGTCGCATCCACTGTATGGTACGGCACAACCACCAGACCACGTGCTCCTGATGTCCTCAGGACCTTAACCTGCATGATGCCGATACTTTCGCTAACTCGCACCAACTCGCTTTCGAATGTGAAAATTCCTGCATGGTCGTCATCATAGATGGTCACGGTCGCCGTGTGGGCCTCACCAAGGGCTGCGCTAGGAGCAGGTGCTCCAGTCTCCATAGTAATAGGATGTCCATCAACCCACCCGACTATACGGGGATTGTTCAGGCGCACATAGAAGTATTCATCTTCTTCAAAGATATCATCATCAATAATGCCAACGGTGATCTCTTTAATGTTCTCGCCAGGTTTGAAGATGAGTGTGCCCTCAGCAAATTCATAGTCAGAACCGGCATTGGCTGTGCCATCTTCTGTGTGGTAATCCACCTGGAGTTGTGCATGAATAAACATTTAGAAAGATCAAAGATCTTCTCTGTTTCCATTAAATAAACAGACAAAAATCTGTTCAATAATTTCCATAATTTAATAGACGAGATCAGACGATAAGTTTAGGAGTATCCTATTCCCTCATAAAATGACTAAACTAATGAGTGTTTTACTTTAAACTCACCTTAACAGTGCACCCAGCATCTCCTCCATGCCTTTGCACAGTAAGTTTTAAGGACCCACAGTTCTCAAAGCACTGGTAGAGGGCAGGTTCAAAGTCTATTCTTGTGACAAGAGGGTCATCCTCCTGCTCCCGAGGTTCCCCACTGCTGACCACTTTACGGGCCTGATCTGCTGCATGTTTCTTTAAGATGTTCCCAGCACCAATCATCATCCTTGTCGCCTGAATCCGGTAGAAAGCCCTGCTCTTCTGCTGCTGTATTAGAACCTGCAAAGTTAAGGTTGAGAAGGTTATTTTTTTTTATTTGCAGTTTAATTGCAGATCAATTTCTCAAGCTGTAAAATAGCTATTTCGAATTTGCTACATGTACATTCTGAACCACAGTAAGCATTAAATGTAATTTTCAAACAGGTTTCCCAAACAATTCTGGATCTGAATTTGGATAAACAGGTGGTCGTGCATGTAACCTCACACCATTGAGTCAAAGAGTATAGAGGAAATAAGCTATTGTGTATAATGCTACAACCTAATTATTTAGGTACAGTATGTTAGTACAACTTATGCTAACAAAACATACTAGTGTGATTTTATTTTGAACTAAAGCCTTTACACAACATTTAAAACAAGACAATTCTTACAGTTTTACTGAAATCTAACTTTTAAAGTGTATGTACATATACTATACTCAAACATAACAAACAATGTTTAAAGTAGCACAGAGATGTTATTTATATTTTTTGGGAAATCTAAGGATAGCTTACTTACAGTTGTCTCTGCATACTAAACTGGGACAGCATGGGAGAGGGGGCACAAACTAACAAGGGGCTACATGGTTTGGTTTAAAAGTTTCCACATATGCTAGCATGACGAAACTTAGTGTATTTTACTAGTTGCTACATTAACACTATATATAGAGAAAAGGTCTTTGGAAGATATCACTGAACATTTATAGAAAAAGTAAATATCATACCTACATTTTTGATATTCCATGACATTAGCAATGTAATTCATGAAGAATTTGAATGAATTCTACTGAGAAACCATGATAAACGTGAATAAAAAATGAGATTATTATTTCAAGAAATTTTAAACATTCTTACTGGCTTGTTTATTTGTCTCCTGTTCTGACAGCTGTGTGTTGAGGGAGGGACGGTGTGTTGTGTTCAGTTCTGTGATTTATTGAATGTCTGAATGTGTTTCTAAATCTGCCCACATTGTTTTGAACTATGGTGTAGTTGTGTGTTGTTTTGTGTTTATTGTCAAACTATTTTATTGACATTTTAGTTTGTCCTTTTTTATTATATCAGGTGAAATTTTAAGTTGTACAGTTGTTACAATGTGCTCTTCGTGTTACAAAGTGCCCCACCTATGGGGCACGTTGTCACATTTCACTTCCAATTTTTCAGCGTAAATAAAGAAAACTCCCTTGATCAGTGGTTCTCAATTAGTAGGTCACAAATTAAAAAAGGCCACATGTCTGTTTTGATCAACCATTAAGTATATGACTCCTTAACATTCCAGAGAAATTTAGAAAACGATGATATTTAAAATAATAAATTATTTATAACTATATAATTTTATACAATTTAGAAATTTAGAAAATAAATTTCATTAAAACTTTATATTTCAATAAATAATTACATTTAGAAACTAAATGTGTTAAGAAATAGATTATTTTTATACCTGATAGTTGGCCATCTCTATGAGCTGCTCCATGTCCTTGTCAGGATGTCTTTGCTTCAGTTCCTTCAGAGTTCTGGCCATTTCTCTCCTGGCCTCCTCCTCTTGATCCCGTCCACCGAGCCCACTTTCCACTCCCAAAATTCCATCCAGATGTGTTGTGATTCCATCAATTTCCAGCATGTCCATCTTTGTGAATCCTCCCTCCTTGCCAACTTCCTCGCCACCCTCGGACACAATAATTCCACGGCCCTTATCAGTTCGGTACCGTTTGTGGGCATACTTGTAAAAGAGCAATCGTCGATCAGCAACCCAGGCCTGGACCACGCAGAGAGGGAAGAAGAAGAATGTCAGCACTGCTTCCCACACTTCCACCTCACCAGGCGAGATCACGGAGAGGATAAGATAGAGCCAGATATAGGCAAACATGCTCCACGCTGCAGTCACGAAAAACACCCGAAGATGTTTGACCTTCCGTCTTTCACCTTCAGGTACCACGTAGACACATAAGCCAATGATCACAAACATGTTGAAAGCGGCACTTCCCACAATGGTGCTGGGACCGAGAGTACCGGCCTCAAAATGATGCCCACAGACTTCAATGACTGAAAGCAAAATCTCAGGGGCTGAGGAACCCAGAGCCATGAGGGTCAGATTGGAGACAGTCTCGTTCCATATGCGAACTGTTGTGGTGACCGTTTCACCATTAGGTCTCTTTGTAGTGATCTCCTTTTCTTGAGAAGTTATAACTTCGATGGCAGTCATGAAGCGGTCAGCAATGATTGACATACCTAAGAACATGTAGACTAGTGCCACTAGGTAGACAATGGCACGGGCCACTTTGTCACCAACTGAGGGATTCTGGGGATTCCACATTGGTAAAAGGACCCCATCTGCACACACGTGGTTTTGAGAACAGTTGGATTTAGATTGGGCTACATCTTGGGAGTCAGCTTGAGAAGGGATGGAGAAAGACAGGAGGAGGACGGGGAGGATCAAGGAAATGAAGGAGAAGGGGAAAAGGCGAGATGAACTGAAGGACAAAGGCATGGTAAGGTTGGGGTGGTCTGTTTGTGGATTCTCAAACTTCACACCACCTGAGGAAAAATAAAGAGACAAAGAGACACTGGGTGAGTGAATGTAAGTTAGTTTTACACTCTGACATACATTTTATTCATATAAAGAGATTGGAAAATAAAATGAGATGCTGAAATAAAAGGACATTAAAATATGCAGCACCATGCTACACAGAAAACTCCCTACAGCTAGTAGGTTGTAGCTCAAAAATTGTCAGTAGTTCTGTTTTGATCCACCATTTTTGTGTGTGTGTGTGTGTGTGTGTGTGTGTGTGTGTGCAGGAAATTATATGACTCTTCACTATTCAAGAGAAATTTAGAAACCAATATTTCAAATGTTAAATAATTTACTGTATGACTATACAGATGTAATTAAAAAAAAGAAGAAATCCAGAAATATGCTGTAGAAGATTGCAGTTTTGAGCATTTCTACAAGACTTTTGGTGTGAAAACCCTTCTTTCTCTTGCCACAATCTGTGTATGTTTGTTCCAGCTTTCTCTGTAGTTTTGTTGCAGCACATTAATTCCCCTTCATCTCCACACACCTACACTATAGTGCTATACATCCCTCTTTTACATTTGTCAAACAATAGTGGTCAAAGTTAGTGGTCAAACAGTATTATATTTTTCTTTGACCAATTCTTCAGCTTTTACCATTGGTAGGTAAACACATTGTCATACAATGCTGTTCAATCTTCATGGATTATAAATAAATAATGAAAATTTTTGTTGGTGGCTAAATCAATAAATCTATTCTACAAGACCAACACAAACAAACCACACATACACATAGAGAAATGTGCTGTAATGTCATCAGTAAATTATGATCACTGTGTTAATAACCTGATGGACCGGCTGATGAGTGTGTGTAGGTAGGTGGGGATGTCTGAGCATGTTTACAGGCTTGAAGACTGAAGTCAGAAAGTCACGCTCAGATTTGTAATGTATGTTTGTGTGTGTTTGAACTAGACACAGCATGAGTGGAGATTGCTGGTGTTCCTGAGCTTTCTAATGCTGAGAGCACAGTGCTGACTCAGGACACACACACAAAACACACACACTGACAAATGAGATCAATTAAAGAGATCTTGCAGGCTGAGTATGTGTACTTGAACGGAAAGGAAATAGAACCTTAAAGAAGATTAGTTGGTTAGGTCATCATGGAGGGGGTGTTTCTTTAACCACAGGCACTTTTGGTTCTCTGGACTTTCAGAAAACAAACTCTTAAAACACACTTTTCACATTCTTACTAGCTGTTCACTAATATTGTCCAACAATGGACATATGTACGTCACAGGAAATTATTTATTAATTATTTTTTCCATCTGAATTAGCATGAATTTTTTCATGACAATGCTATTTCCAAATTATATATATGTATTATGTTGAATAACATTCTGTAGTGGAAGTACACAGTTCTGTAAATGACAGTTTATGTTTTACAATGCATTATAACAACAACAACAACAACAAAAAATAAAAGCATTTGTACAAAATTACAATTTCAACTTAAACTTAAATGACCATGCTTTTTTTGTGTCCTAGAGATTAAATACTACTTTCGTGCAACTAACATTCAATTTAACTCTATTTTAGTGCGTCAGGAAATCCTGGTACTGTCATATTACGTTCCATTTTGACAGGGTCAAAAACACTGTTGGAGTATTATCGGCTTTAGCAGATGCCTCCTAGTGTTTGATTTGTTCTCTATTTTCAGAGAACAAATCAAATTGTTCTCTATTTTGACATTCATTGGCACAGATTAATGCTCTGTCAACCAAAGATGTCAATTTTACCTGAGCTTATATATTGAATATAGTAACCAATAGGTAACCAGTAACCAGTGGGCTAAAACCAACCAAGATCCCATTAGGGATGCCCAGGGTCATCCCTAAACGTTAAGCTGATTCATTAAAAAAAAAAAAAAAAACTGCCCAGCCATGATATTTTCTGACATCTGAATTTTTCTGGACTGGTGACTGTGTGATTGCATTGACCAACGAAATTGTTTGCAGGGGCAGTATTTGTATTTTTAACTTGAATTTATAATTAGCTGTATATATAAAAACCTTTAAAAAACCTTTATTTAAGTATGCGTCTATACTAATAGTCATATTAAGACTGCATAAAATGTATGTGGTCACTCAAACAACACAAAAAAATTCACTCTACCGGTCTACAATATCTGTTCTAATAACAGGTTGAAGAATATCCTTGGGCTTCAGTGAGATTTAGCTGTACGATAAAAGAGTAGTAGCATCATAATTTATCTCACAAATCTCAGAATCTTGACATAAAAATAGTTTTCATAGTATATTACAAACTGGTAGATGCAGCATAATTTATAAAGTTGATTCAGTTAGCTCAGTTATGGCTTACTCTTTTTGTCTTTGTGTATGCAAGTCAGTTGGTGCATTTCATGTTCCTAAAGTTGTGTTTGTGTGTAGATGAATCTTACTGTGCCCTCACTATGGATGCGTATGCCTCATTAGCATCCCACCACATGTCCTGTCTGCCCTTGACACACACAAACACAGACTCACACACACATGGGTGCTGGAGGCCGTGCACCCTGCCTGTTTTGAGCCTCTTCTAGACACACTGGGGAGCTGAACACACTGTTGATTCCCTCCAAAAATCTTTTCAATCTTCTAAAATATGCAGACAGGCACAGGCAGACTATGAAAATGCAGTCATATTTTGCCCTCTGTTCCTTGAAGAAGAAGCAAGCTACTGTGTAAAGTTGAAGAGACCAAATATAGCACCTGGTGTTTTCAATGCTAGTCAGATTCGGGCTTAGATCTGCAAGTGTGATCTTCCAGGCCTATCCACGAGTGTTCTAGGTTCTGCTGCAGCTGTATTTAGAACCCAGTGTGGTTGGATCAGAGTTCCCCATTAAGAAATCCACCCCCAATGAAAGGGCTGAGGTTTAACCCAAAGCAGGGAGGCACAGGCTAAATAGCAATGATGAGGAAAGAAGGGTGGAGTGTGGGTTATAGTGTAGGATTGTCCAAAAAGATTATACTATATGGCATTCCTTCCAATTTGAAACAGGCTCTTTTGGTGTATTTTTACAGTGCTTAAACTAGCCACCAAGTTTATAAAAATATGTACTTTGCCTTGAGACATCTTTTTGGTTCACTGATAAATGCATTCTATTTTGAAAACTGTTTTATATTAGAAAGCACAAAATGCTGTAATGAGGATACGAAAATAATGGTGATTTCTTTGGCTGGCGCTTACCAGAAATTACATCCTACTAAAAGCGTTTTTCATACTACACTTACCCAGTGGTGATGTTAAATGTTTCAGTTCATGATTACACAGGGTAAAGTGGCAGTAAAATAACTGGCAAACACTGTTTATTTTACCGATACACCACTGGGAACTGTTAAAACACAACAGGCACATTACATCTCATATTATACAAATGTTGTATACTCAGAATATTGCGCGCTCCCGGCAGAACATCAGTCGGTGTATTAGTAATGAGAATTTTTTCATTTATTCTTTTTGCATGTTACATTGTTATGCCAGTAGGTGGCAACATCTTTATAAGTGAGTCATTGAATTATAGATTTAATTGATTGCAACAGCACAGATTCATTATGGTCCTATGATTTCTGCGATGTGGACAGAATTGCGGAATCTAGTTATAAAAATGGAATTTATGGTATATCATGGAATGTCACCAAATTTGGCAAAATCTGAATGAAAAAAAAAATCGAAAGTAGGGCTGTACGCGTAAATGTTCAAAAACGTGAATATTAAAATAATATTTAAATATTAAGACTTCATGGTCTTCATATCTTTGTTTGAATGAAAAGTGCACTTTCATTTACTTCTTCATACCCAGGTTCACTGTAAAAAAAAAAAAAAAAAAAAAAAAGTTGACCTAACTCAAAAAAATAAGGCAACCAATCACAATCAACTTTTTAAGTTAATTCAATTAGCAACCGACAACTTAAAAACTTTAGTTCATCTAATGAATAAAAGTCAGTCTACTGAGTGTTAAAAGATCTGTTAGAGCAACCAAAGATTTTTTTAGCATTTAGCAATGCTAATCTTTTTTAACAATCTTCTTTCTTTTATATTTATGTTTATTTTCAAAGCCTTCTACATAATATGGGTAGTATTTGCCTCTTAAAACTAAAGGCTAACATTTATGCTATTAGACAAATGTATTAAACAAGTTGCAATGAGTTGCACATATACAGTACCTCAGCACACGATTCTCAACCATGGTGAGGATCAACAAATTTTAAATCAGTAAAAATATGAACTCTGATCCACATGACAGCTATCTGACAACCAACTCAACCTCATGTTTTTCCAAACCTGTATGAATTTCTTCTGCTGAACACAGAAGAGGATATTGAAATATTTACTAGTTCTGTTTTGATCTACGTGTGAATCTTACAGTCACACTGTATCATCTTTGAAACATTCGCCCAATTCTTATATTGAGGCAATCTGCCTCATAGACTAATCTTTGCTGAGGAGCATGTTGTTTGGAGAGAGGAGAACTGGTTCAAAGTTCACTTTAGTGATGAGTGCAAGTTTAATTTATTTGGGTCTGATGGGAAACATCATGTTCGGCGTCAAACTAGGGAAAGACTGAACCCCAAGCGTGTAAAGAAGTCGGTGAAAGGTGGAGGAGGAAGTGGTTTGGGGGATGTTTTCTACAGCAGGAATTGGGCCTCTTATACAGCTACATGGCAGAGTGAATACAAATGTTTATCAAAACTTCCTTCAGCAACATGCAGTACCTTCCCTGCGTTCATCACCCAATCACCGAGCAATTTTTAATGCATGCCCCATCACACAACAAAACAGGTAAAGCAGTTCCTTGAAGCGAAGAACACTGAAATAATTAAATGGCAGGCCCAGAGTCCTGATCTAAACCCGATTGAAAATCTCTGGAAAATCTGTGGTGACAAAGTTATGGCTAAGAAACCCACTACATTTACCAAACTATGAAAGAAACTGGAAGAAGAGTGGACCAAGCAGTGTGAAAGACTACTGATGTGTTGTGTTGAAGATATGTTGAAGTTATTCAAAGCAAGGGCCTCTACAGTTTCTACAAATTTCTGACAGCTGTAACTCTCCACAATTTTAGTTGTAATCTTCTTTTGTGTTATACAATGGCTATCTCTAATTTTGATCACTGCGCTTTCCACAAAATAAAGGTTTTTGTTGAAATGCCTTGGTCATTTTGTCAAACATGTAAGTAAAACAGCTAATATTACCTACAACTAATATTCCTTCACATTTTGAGTGATGAAGATCAAGTATTTATGGATTTTTCTCCAATTTTGATCTCCACTGTTCATATATATACATATGTGTGTGTAATGTGCGGTCCTAGTAAACCCTACGTTATGGGGATAAAATGTCCCCACAAAGATGGCAATATCCGAATTCCTTGTCCTTGTGAGGACATGTTTTTGGTCCCCATGAGGAAACAAGTTTATAAATCATACAGAATGAAGTTTTTTGAAAATCTAAAAATGCAGAATGTTTGCTGTAAGGGGTAGGTTTAGGTCTAGGGTTGGTGTAGGCCAATAGAAAATCCAGTTCTAAAAACCATTACACCTATGGAATGTCCCCATAAAACCTGAAAACCCAACATGTATGTGTGTGTGCGTGTGTGTGTGTGTGTGTGTGTGTGTGTGTGTGTGTGTGTGTGTGTTTTGCCCTGAAGTAATTGCTAGAGGTTCAAACAGATGAGAATTTTTATTGATCAAAATGAGCTTGACATGAGGTCTTGTCAATAAGTAATAGACTTGAATTGGCAATCAGGAGTGTCTTTGGTGTGAATTGGCAATCGGGAGTGTTGACAAGAACTCCTGCAGGGCTAAGAGTGTAATGAGGTCTGAGTTTAAAAATGGTAGAGACAGCAAACCACCATAGCAAAAAAAATTATTAGAATAAAGTCCTGTAAGAGACATTTTTGGGTGAACTGCTTTCATCTTGTTTCACCTAATGACTGGTTTTCTTTAAAAACCCACCTTGTTAATCTTTTCAGTAAAAGGTGACATTAAAGTTACTGAAGACATAAGAATAACCCTTTTCCAAATGTCCTATTTGGCCTTGTTCCACGTGTTTCCATCATGGAAAAGGCAGTTTAGGAAGGGAAACATCATCTTTGCAAACAATGCTGTCTCAAATCAGGAACCATTAACATCAGTGGCCAGGAGGACAAGACAATGTCCTCATCATGTAAGGTTTTCAAATCAGCAACCACTTTGTCTGGTTAGATTTCTGTTATTTTGCCATCAACCTCCTTGTGTATTTGTCCTATGAACAGCCATCATGAACATTGAATTTCATACACATGACTACACGTAACTCTACATTGTTCACACTCTACATGTGTGTCAAAAACTCGGGCCATAAAGAAAAGTCCAAATTCTAAACAAAATAAACATTGTTAAAAAATTGTTTTATCTGCATAAACTATCAAGTTATGACTAGAATGAGTCGCACTGGGAATGCACCGACTGATTCTTATCTCAGTTAATCTATTAGCGGTAATCAAAAGGTGTGTGATATTAATCAGATGGAGTGTGGAGAAAATTAAAGGGAGAGATAAGATGAAGAGAAGACCTACTGATGCATATCTGGTATCAGTTTCATTAATAAATTATTTATTGGCTGTCATCATGGCTGACCTTGCAGAAGTAGTGAGAAAAAGTATATGAGGCACAGTGAGGCACTCTCCACTCATCCTTTTCATTATTTTCCCCATCATGTCTGCCCTCTGTGATCTTTTCTACCGTTCTCCTTTCTTCACCACCTGTATTTCCTACATTATCCTCTTTAAAAGCCTGATCACAGTCAGAGGCTGCAAAGGTCACACCTGTTCTACACCAGCACAGTCTGATCTGACCCAGGAACAGCCTCTCATTGAACCTGCCTCTTACCAGCTGGCTCACATTCAGATCCAGGACCTGCCAGACAGCCACAGCACCTGTTTCTTTCTATACAGGATACGAGACCTTTGAATTACTAAATTGAGATTTTAAAGGGATCGTTCACTCAAAATGAAAATTCTGTCATCATTTACTCACCATCATCTGATTTTCTTTCTTCTGAGGAACATAAGAGAATATATTTTAAGAAATGCCTTGTTTTGTCCATATGAAAGTGAATGGTAACCAAGACTGTTTGGTCCACCATTCTTAAAATCAAAATACCTTCTTTTGTGTTCTGCAGATGAAAGAAAGTCATGCAGGTTTAGAATGACAGTGAAGATGAGTAAATGATAAGTCTTATGAAAGACATTATTTTGTGCTAACTGAAATGTTTTAAGATGTTAAATTTGATACTGTTACAAGAAGCTTTTTGAACTAAATTGATTTTTAATTCAACTTACAAAAAATATACATTTGGAATATACAGTATATTTATAATATATATTTTATTTAAATATATATTTTATATAAACTACAAATTTATACAGATATAAATTACATTTCAAAACATATTAAAATAGAATATTATAATAATATTTATCATAACAATTACATAATATTACTTTTTTACTGTAATTTTGTATAAAATAACTGCATACTTGCATAAAAAAAGCATTGAAAAAGATTAGTGCATCAACAGTAGTGTATCTTTGAAAATTAAGCTGTGTGATTATTGTATGTTAAAAAAAAACGGCTTTTTTTTTTAAACCTGGTCACCTTTTATTCTAAACACAAACTGTTCCACAGTCCCCATCTACCATTTTGTACAAAGAATGATTGAGTAGTTAAAAGTGCTTTTTTCATTTGTACACCTAAGGCGCCATGTGAGCCAAGACTGTCACTGCAGCCCCTTCAAAAACTATGACACCCCTCAGTGTGATATATTCATATTTGTTGGCATTAATGCCATCATGTCAGCCAGGCAGTTCTAAAGTTAAATTATCTTTACTGGCTGCCTATCATTTTGAGAGCTTGAAATTTGCTATGCAGAGTCTCTTCAGAGTGAACAGTGCTCAAATTCACATTCTCAGGAGCAGGAAACATCCGCTATTTGAAACAACAAAGGAGTCAAATGTTTGAGTTTTCTTCAACCCTGAAAAACACACCAAATATGCATATTTCATTGTTCTCTAAAATGTTTTACAGGCACAGACACATAGTTACTGACTGTGATCCCTGCTGTCTTCTGAAGGCAAAACCAATGGGCGGAGAGAAGTACATCCATAATAGGGATTTATGGGCGATGGAGACCAAATGTAACCACTGTGTAGCTCATAATATGTCCCTCTAAAATTGAAGATAAAGGGCTCAGCCCATCAGTCTCACAGTCAGATGTGCTGAAAGAAGCAGGCCATTATATTTCATAATTAGCTAATTGCATGCTTGGCAGCTAATGATGATGGCCAGTGGTGTCTTGTGTGGGTGCCATGGCCGTGCATGTTAAATAGATGTAAATGCTTGTTGTAATTGTGGTGGGAAATGCTGTGACATAAGATAGGACAGGAGATAAATCTCTTCATGGTCATGAATTGCATTCTCACTGGAAATGAGAGCTCAGAATATCAGCTTAACCTGTGAATGGAAGTGTCTGTGTGTGTGTGTGTGTGTGTGTGTGTGTGCGTGTGTGTGTGTGTGTGTGTGTCTGTGTAATACACTGACGAGGCCCTATCAGAACATGTCCACTCATGGATGAAAGGACTGCAGTGCATACTAGATCAACCAACACACAAATACACAGAGAAAGACTGTGTGTGTGAGAAGAGCAACATGAGAAGAAAGGTCACCATAGGACATGAAACATGGTAGAAAAGTGGATAGACAGACAGAGAACAAGAGGGTAAACAAAAGGCTAAATAAAATTCTGAGTAAAATAAGAAAGAGAGAGAGAAAGAGTGATTTGTTGTTGGCACCAGTGCTCAGATAGTCCTCTGTCAGTGGATTTGTGAACCTCTAACTGAATCATGTTTACAGTGAAATAATGACAAAACTGGCTACTGCATAACCTGCTCACAAAACAACAATAATGCATCATAGTCTTTTGTGAACAGAAAGTTTACAAAAGACAGAAAGTGGATAAAAGCACCTTCAAAATGCATAATCGTTAATGTAAACAAAACGTAAACTTTAAAAAACACAGTGCTTTGCTTCACTGGGAAACAAACAGTGGCCAGTAATCGGCAGCTCAGGTCGGAAAATATGAAATTCCAGTTGAAAAAATTTTTTTTCACTTTAAGAAGTAATTCAATTCAGTGTCTCAATGAAATCAGATATGTGTTAAAATTCCAGATAGTGTAATTGTGGCATTTACCAGAAAGGTCAGTCTTTGAACCATTGTATGTAACTCTTCCCGATTGGGCACTGACTCCAGAACTGGCATCCTGTCAGTGGAAAAGTGAGTCATAATATTTCAGCTTTTCTTTTATGGCTAATTGTACACTATGTTGCTGTTTTGAAATCTTATGATTTCTAGGAGGGATCCGTGCAAAACTGTACAAGAATTTATTGGTCTGTCTTATTGTTTACCTCTTATTTTCACATATTACATAACTTAATTTGCAACAGCAGTCTCAGAATAACTCAGCAGTGGATCTTGACTACGTCTGCAGTAGGTAAATGATGTTCACAGTCATTTGGATCCCAGCAGGAAGCATATCAGCGGTCAGAGCAGCTCGAGTTCTCTGACCTCTACACAGAATGATCTTAGTAAACAGAGTAAATACTGTAAATTTATGCATGGTGACCTTCAGCAGCAGCAGAATCCTGAGGCAGTTGGACAGGAACAGTAAGCTCAGACCTAGACAGCCAACTACTAACAAAACAAGCAGCTGGCCGCTCAGCAGGAGAGCGTACCGCAAGTGTGTGTGTGTGTGTGTGTGTGTGTGTGTGCCCTTGAAATTGAAAACCAATAGTTATATCAAAAGCTTCAGTTTACACAGTACAGTCTATTTTATGTTCACATTATCTATGCATTGTGGGTAAGTGAAATTTGAATTTATAATCATTCAGACATTTTTATATTTGACATAATACTTGTCAGACTATCAAGATTAAAAACAGAATATGTACATACTGAATCACTGTCGATAAAACACTGAGTCAGTGTTAAATTGATTACATTGGGACCAGTCATCTAGCCAGTACTGCTGAAACCTCATTATTCTTGTGGCAGTACCATTCATGGGCGATAAGACAATTGATCTGTTGCAGTCTTGATGATCCAGCTAACAACGGTCAACAGGTGCTAGAACAGTCCTGAAGGCATATTACAATATTGATAAACAATTGTCCTTGTAAATTTCGACACACAGGATCACTAAGAGAGAAGTGAAGGATTTGTGTGGTGAGAATGATATGGTAGAGTGGAGAAAGGTGTCCTAAAATGAACCAGAAGAGTCAGGTTGAGAAATGAAGTCAGGAGCTGAGGGTGGTGAGATGGCACCGATAGTTGAAAAAGAAAGAAATGTGAGAGAGTCAGCACTAAAAAGGAGACATAGGGTGTAAAAATGAAAGTGATGGAGAAAATAACATAGAATGAGAGTGAGAGAGAGAAGGTGCCAAATTTAGAGGAGATAAAGCAGCCTCATCTCATTTTAATTTAGTCCTACTCAAAGAGATCCAAACCTGATTTCTCATCAAATCCTCAGCCATCAGTCCAGCTTCTAGATAATCTATCTTGAAGCTTAGTAAGCCACTTGCTGCATTGCTACTTACCAAATAAATAAATAAATGGACAATAAATATTCTTTTGAATTGCAACGATTTTTTTATGAGAGAAAAACACTGCAGAGTGATACAAGAAACATGAAGCTAGGAAAATCAGTTGTCTGGGAGAAAGTTAATTAGAGATGAATATATTACAATTATGACCATAAAAACCAATAATTATTTTCATTTTATGGACAAAATTCCATACTTATTCTGTGTAAATAAATAAATAAATAAAAGCATAACAATATAATGTTCAGTATGAAAATTGAATAATAAATTTGAGATTTGTAGAGATGCCCATGTTTTTTTGGCAAAACATTAAATCAACAGGTGACTTAGCCTCTCTACAGCTCAAATTTGGCGGCCTGTGTTTCTTGTGTCTTGTATCTTCTTCAATATAAATGTCTCTGTTTTTCATATTACATGGCTAGATACTTTCTGGACAGCCCTCATATACACACAAAAACCACAAAAAGTCACAATTAACCTATCAGAATCAAGTACTCCAGAGGGCCATGAGATAATATCCATTAACTCTAGACTGTATTCACAGCATCTCACCCTGAATAGCAGTAATTCAAGAGCACTCTGGCTGATGAAGTGTATGGTCCATATTTCCCGTGTCTTGGCTCACAGAAGATTGCTGACGGCCAAACTTCCACACGGATACGAGCTCATCAATTAGCAGCTGCAGGGCAACTGACAGCTCTGAGATGTCAGAAGTTTATAGCCTTTGCTGTTTTTCCTGATTAATCTGCTATGAAAAGGTAAAGGTGATGACTTCCCAGTGCCCTTCAAATAAGCATACACATTCTTACTCTTTCTCTCTGTCTGTCTCCAAGCACTGCTCCCCCATCCACATCTCAATTTTTCTGCGTATGAACAGAAAGGGTAGGGTATCGAAAATGAAATGACTGGCTCAGTGACCTAACTTGGTAAATCAATCCCACACCAGCAATCACAAAACTAGGCTTAACGTCATCCTCTCATTCAATCATTACTTTAATGCTAATCCCACTGACATTTTGAATAGTTTCAGGGAGAGCTAAAGGAGACAAGCTGTTACTCTGTTTCCACATGAGTATTTCTGTCTTTGATTCAATGATCACGTCACCTCTCCAATGGACACTCAGCGTTTGATTGACTTGAGTTTCTTTTGACAGGATTCATTTTCGATTCACCGAACAAATACAACCTGATGTCATTATTACCAGCCCATAGGCTAAGAAACAGCTATGATTTCAGTCAGAGTATGTCCTATATTTTATCAATCTCACTATTTTATACTTCTTGTATTTGACTGGCTAGCTCGTCAATGAATTCAATTCACTGTACTGCATATAAGAAAGTAAGCTGGACCAATGTACTTGTGGGTAGAAGAATGTATTAAATGTGCAGTGCAATTTTTCTAGACCAATGCTGACCTTCTTATGTCCCATCCCTCTAAAGAAACTGTCTGTTTGACCAGACCTTACACCTGATGATAAATGTGCTAACTTGACAGACTGAAGATCCCATGAACCCTCTGAGACGAGCCGTGAAATGGGGTCCATAGAAACCTTCTGAGAAAAACCAATCAAATGGTTTGGATGAATATCTCCCATCTTTACAAATAGATTTTCAGCTGATGTACAGTTATGTACAGCGCTTTTAAATGAATCTGACTAAAGGAAAATTATTTTTGCAATAACTGCTAAGCCTTATATTTGACCATCCTTAGAAATTATCACCTAAACTGTGTTGGCATCATGTCTTTTGTATCACTATATCTCTTTCTTCTCACATGATAATAATTCCAGCTAAAATAATTCCGTTTACAAATCTGGTCAAATGTTTGGAGTTGGTACGAATTTTTTATGTTTTTGATAAAAGTCTCTTTTGCTCTTTAATGGTGAATTTATTTAAATAAAAATATAGTAAAATCAGTACACTCTAAAAAATGCTGGGTTAAATACAACCCAGCTCTGGGTAAAATATGGACAAACCTAGCGATTGGTTGTTTTCTACCAACAGTTGAGTTAAATGTTTAACACAACCTTCTGGGCAGTAACCCAACTGCTGGGTCAAAACAACCCAATCGCTGGGTTTGTCCATATTTTACCCAGCGCTGGGTTGTATTTAACCCAGCATTTTTTAGAGTGTAATATTAAGGAATTTAAAATTGCAATGATATGACATTGTGATATTTTTTACAAGACACTTTGATGAATAGTCAAAAGAACAGCATTTACTTTAACAATGTAAAAGTCTTTACTGTCACTTTTGATTAACAGATCCCTTCTGAATAAAAAATAGTTTCTTTCAATAAATAAATAAATAAATGTAGCTTTGTGTCATGATCACACTGATGTTTATTTTATAACATTGTCCCTTACTTACTGCATATTCTTTCCTCCATGAATCTCTCAGCTGACTAAATGAGACTACACAGAACTGCACAGCTTCTTGTCCCTCAATAAATTAATCATGTCCTGTTCCATTTCACCTCATTACACACACATCTGAACAACTTTCATATACACTCACACACATATAGGTTGCCAGCCAAAAAAAGCAGAACAGCACTCTGCCAAATGTAAACACATACAGGGCACATCCAGCTCAGTGCATCAGTTCAGAAAAGCCTCTAAGGTAACAGATGACACCTTAACACTCAAAACCAACAATGTACAAGAGTAAAACCCAAGTATGCCGATATACAGAAAAGGATCTAATTACTGAGCCTAAATAATTTATCCTCACTGCTTCTAATTAACAACTGTATAAACAAAACCTCTGGGAAGAATGAGGGGGATGTGAATGAAGAGAGGAAGAAACAAAAGGAAAGACAGAATTACATGTTCTAATATTGCTGATAAAAAGAATTCACTGATAAAAAAGTCCTGTTGTGAAGAAGACAATAAAACTCCTAAGAGATTTTCTTGTCAATGTGACCTCATACAAAACAAATATAAAAATAAAAATAAAACCATTGTTGAATGTTGTCTGCTCGTAACGGTGACATTGTCTGTGAAAATATCAAGCTCATCTGAAAAACAATTATTAGCACAATACTTACCATTTATCTGTCTCTCTGAGTACCAGGTTAATAAAGACTATGACAACGTAAGAAATGAAGGAAGCAAAAACCAAGAGGAGTTGAAAATGAAGGGAGAGAGGGGCTGAGGGCAGAAAACAGTGCTTCCTTTCTGAAAGCAGTAACTGCAAAGGCTGATTGTGCTGCTGGTGGTGATATAAAAGCAGCATGCAGTGCTAACTGCCACTTTTGATAATGCTAATAGTTGCATTTGGGGCTGAGAGTCTCCCATCTGTCAGACATACACAAATGGACATGACTAGCGTTAATATTTAGACAAACCCTGATAGCATGAATATGGTGTACTTCATGTTTGTCAGGAAGTCCCCTACACTTTTATCTCTGAACTTAACTGGCTGATATTAAAAATGATGTGTGTGTCTGTTTGTGATATTTATAATGTATTTTCCTTGCATCATACTGTCATGACCTCAAAACACTTTTACCATAGTGTATAGTTTGTAAACAAATACATTTTAATATTTGGCTGTTAACACATTATAAGCTCAATAAACTTGCTCAGAAGTTCACCTGGTACATCACTGCACTTGCAATGCCAACCACTCTGGCATGAGTACCGTGAAACACAAATCACAACGTTCAACAGAAGTGCTCAAAGCCTTGTAGAAGCAAGCTAAAATGGTCAGGTTGCTTCAGCAAATACGTTTTATCTCACTTTGCTTTTGCTCACATCAGTTAACATTTAAGGTAGGATTTGGTGTCATTTCATTTCTAGACTGTGCAATATGTGAAACAACTAATGTAATAATATATATGTAATAATAATATTAATAATAATAATATAGCTACAGACACATAAATCTGTTTCAGAGAAATATCAACACAATTTTAGCACTAAGTAGAAATGTAACTTTAAAACTGCCAATAAATGTGAAAGAAGCGACGTAATAATAATAATAATTTTACAAAAATGTCACTGTATTATTGTCATGAGACAAGGCTACCTTCAAAATATGTACTTTTGTTGGCTTGTCAAGGTGCAATGATGTTTCAAAAACTCAAGCCCTCACTCCATTTCTGTTTTCAGGAGAACTTTTATGATTTAGAACGTACAAGAATAAGCACATTTTAGACCAGGGGTTCTCAACTCTAGCCTTTCCTACAGAGTTTACCTCCAACTTTGATCAAACTCATCTGCCAGTGACTTTCTAATCCTGAAGACATTGATTAGCTTGTTAAGGTGTGTTTGATTAGGGTTGAAGCGAAACTCTGGCAGGAAAGTGGACCTTGAGGGCCAGAGTTGAGAACCCCTTTTTTAGACAGATGTTTATCCTGATAAAGTGTATTTACCACTATAAATGGGCCAATTCCATACTCTAATTTAATATATTCAGAAACATTGTTTATTTTACTTCCAAGAAAGTAAACATTAAATCTACAAACAAGATCTAAAAATACACATAAGCTCATTCAGAACCCAGCAGGGAAAGAGATGTCAGCCTCAGCTTTAAAACTCCGTCACTTCAGATCAACTTTCAAAACTTTTCCACAGAAGTGAGTCGTCTCTGTTCCTAAAAACCCCTCAGAGCTCTTAGAGGCTTTCGAGTTCTGTGAGTAAAAGTGCTGGAACTGCCGTCACTGTTGGATGGTTCCCGCAGCACTGAGGCAGAGCCGCCGTGTGCCATGCTGAGCGTCGTCAGCCAAACAGCCAGCGTGACATTAGCAGACAGTAGGAGGGTATACTTCACTGTCACACACACACACATCTAACCACGAACAATTTACATCCCTGTGGTCCCACATGGTTGTCTGCATGCTGAGTTACATGTTCAGAATCACAGCTTGCTAGTGCCAAATGAAAATGTCCTCAAGGGGACAATGGCTACAAGTGCTGAATCCATAACATCACCTGAAATGACACTGTCGTCTCCTCCATACCTCCCTTAGATAAACATCCTCTTGTTTGATATTTCTTACCCTTAATCTCTCCATTTCCTTCAGAGTTTTATAAACATACTTTTTTCTGTCCATCTGGTCTCACTAAAGGTCTGTGAACATTATGTTTCATTAAGATAAATAAAAGGATGCTAAAATAAAAACATCTGGTTGTGTGGCAGACAGCATCTGGCAGAGTGGAAATATTATCAATGTGTATATGAATAATATGACACAGGAAGCCTCGTGGGCAGCGCTATAGTGTATAATGCAATTCAGCTTTAGGCAACCTAAGTTTGAGTCCAGGGTCCTCCTGGTCCTGTGCCCCTCTCTCTAACCTCTTTGCTTCCGGTCCTCTCTCCAGCTATACTGTCTAAATAAAGGCAAAACAAATGCCAAAAATAAATATTTTAAAAAATAAACAAAAAGCATTAGCATAAACAAAAACATTGCATAACGCTATAGTACACTGAAGAGTACCTTTTCAACCCATCCTCACTCCATAAGCATCTGATAAATGTTGCCTATCCAAGACTTTTACCTGTCTCTATGCAGATGCCAAAAGTGCCCTTTAGTGTCTTTATTTTATTTTTGGGCATGATTTGTATTATCTTTATCTGACTCCTTGGAGGTTTTGGATTTTTTTATTGCATGTCAATGGAGGAGTGGCTTCAATACGCTGAGTTCTCTGACTTTTGTGAGGAAACAATTGATTATTTTATGAACTGACACCCTGTCCACTAATCTTCAACATACTTCGTATTAAAACATTCACTTTTAAGTGAGCAACATTTTGTACTTTTTTTTTTTAATAAGAAAACAAATGATGTTTTATTAGAGAAGTAACAGACAATTTTGTGATTGGTAGGATTCAGTTCATGACACGACACTCATTTCTATTCTATCTGCAAACAAGACTGACTGTGATAAAATTTAAATCAATAATTCATAAACAGATTTTATAATAAAAAATATATATTTAAATCTAAGACATGATGTGTGACCGGTAGGCCTAAACTTAAAAACTGAGTAGCCAAACTGGCTGATGAGTGAAAAAGCTGAAATGACATGCATTCATTTTTAAGTGTTCATTCTTTTTTGGGGCCGCAGCATGCACCTCTACAGTCTCTGCAGTGGTTTATGTGTTGCTGTTTAAGAGTTGTCAAAGAGATGTAGGTCCCCAACTCAAAAGATTTTCCTCTCAAGAGTGTCTGAGAGTGGTATCTAACATTACAAGCCTGTGGGAGAAATCTGACCTAAAAAAAAGCCTCCCAGCCATGCCTTCTCCTTTATCCCCTTCTTTCTCTTTCTTCTCACATCTTCACATAGACTTCATCCTCACACCTCTCATTCACACTCTTCTATGCTTCTCTCATGTTCTCTCCATCTTTAGGCAGATGTTGCGCATCACTTTTTTCATCAGCTGACATGTATGTGAAAGACTGTCTCCCCTCAGATAATCAGAGATCATCCCTCACTTTTGCATTTGCCACTCTTTTTTATCTTTGACCTCCTCATGTCCCTTCCATGTGACACTGACATCAGTGATCTAAAGAGATGAACCACCAATTCAGAAAAAAATGTACAAAAGCTGTTACTGGGGCAGTACAGTACCTTTTCTAATACATACACTTTAGGTACTAATATGCACCCTAAAGGTACTAGTAAGCACCATTTAGTGTCAAAAAAAAAAAGGTGCCAAGGTGTACCTTTTGAAAGGGTACCGCCCCATTGACAGCTTTTGTACCTTTTTTTGCTGAGAGTGTATACAAAAGCAATTTAGTTATTGATTTAAAAACAAACTGATATAACACAAATAAAACAAAAACTAAGGAGAAATTTAAATAAAAACAGGGGTTTAAAAACTGCAATAAAAATAGTTATCACTAAAAAATTAAAAAAAATATCAAGCACTAATCACAATAATCTGACTTGTGTGAGTACCATGTCAAATAATAATCCACAGTGGGAGTAAAGATGTTTGTCCTGGCAATAAATTCTACTAAGATATTTATGATCTTTCGGCTTTTTTCCTTTTGCTGTTAAAATTCTGTTGCAGTACAAACAAACAAACAAACAAACAAACAAACATTTGGGTTTTTAGCGCCACAACTAATTCCTATCATAAAACTGGCACGTCTTCAGGAAAGGCTCATTTATCCTTTTGGATTTTGGGGTTTGACTAGAAAAAGTAATTGAATTGTCAATAGTAATTAAATGAGGGATTTTGTTCAGAATTAGTTTTAATCTACACCACAGACAAACAAATACTATGGGTCTGTTTGGGTCTATAAGGGTCTATAAGGGTCTGTTTGTCTTTAAAACCAGATATGGATTATACATGTATGATAAGCTCTGTTTCCACTGTATCTCATTAGACTAATTGATTTGAACAATGCCAGATACCCCATTTAGAGGCTTTTAAGATACCACCTGACAAAAAGAAGAGAGCGCTGAACATTTTTATGATTTTATCACAACTGTAAACCTGAGTGCTTCCTGTTTCTTTCATACACATAACGTTCACCAACATTATTATGACTGCCACCACACATAACCTGCTGGTGACTCTCATATTGCATGAATAGGTACTGTGTGACTAATGGCAGTGCTGGTTTTGACAAGTGATTTCATAACGTTAGCCTCTGTTAGCCTATCTCAATTTTCTCAACCCATCTATTTTAATTACCTCTTCTCCTCGCTCACTCCAACCACCAATCCCGCAGGTCAAATAAGACATATTTCCTGGCACACTTACGCTCTATATTAATAAAAAATGTGACCTGGTCTAGAAAAACTTGCCCAGTCTCAAATAAATAGTAGAGTGACTTGAGAAACTTTTAGCCTACATTC
>CM077220.1:33383964-33431464 GCA_039654775.1 Spinibarbus caldwelli
CCATGCTGGTGTGTATAAATACTGTGGCCCCCTTGTAAAGAGCACGTGGACTCGCTCTCCCTAAACACCACACAACCTGTGTGCAGCTGCTCTCTGACTCATACACACAGGCTCTGGTTTATTCATCCGTTAAACGAACATTCACTGATTCGGTTACATCCTGTCTGGTCGCCAGCATTTTAATAATGCACACGGTAATGTGTGTGTGTGTGTGCTGTGTGTGTGGGGGTGTATTTGCCGTCGGCTTGTCTAAAATGATGATATGACGTCTACAAATGCCTATGTGTGATTAACATTAGAGACACCCTGCAGTTTTTTCTTAGATTTTTATAAATGTCAACACGTTTTTAAGAAAATGTCATTAAAAGTATGGACTGAAATTGTATATTAAATCAAATGAACTTGTTTAGAGCCCACACAAAGGTTAAAGGTTATGGAACACTTTCAACAAGTCAAGAAAACTAATTTTACATTGATCATAACAATCATTACAATCAATCATTCAAAAGTTTGGTTTCAGTAGTATTTTTTTAAAGATATTAATACTTTTATTCAGCAAGGACACAAATTGATTAAAACTGACATTAAAGACAAATAACGTTACAAAAAATTCAAATTCAAAGAAATGCTGATCTTTTGACCTTTGAATTCTTTGACTCTTCAAATATTTTAGAAAATGTTTAATGGTTTCCACAAAAATATTAAGCAGCACAAATAATAATAATAATAATAATATGTTACTAGAAGGAAAGTTCTGAAGGATCATGTGATGTTGAAGACTTGAAGTAACGGCTGTGAATTCAGTCTTGGCAATAAATAATATTTTAAAATATATTACAATTAAAAAACAGATAACTTTAAATTGTAACAATATTTTACAATTTTACTATTTTTTTTTATTGTATTTCCAAATGCAGCTATCAAATATGCAGCCTTGGTAAGTATGAGACATTTTCAATAACATTAAAAATCGACCATAAATTTTGAATGGTTTTAGCATATGTTAACACAACACTAGCTATTAAATCATATCAAAAACACAGTGTTGTTACAAATTGTACCTTTAGGGGTACAGCAGCTTGTTACTGGGGCCAGTGGAGTACCCTCATTTTTGTCCCTAATAGTACCATAAGAGTATGCATTACTATTTTAAGGGTACATATTACTACTCTAAGGTACTACTACATATTACTACTACAAAGGTGTTCTTTGAATGTACTACCCCTAAAGGTACTATACTGCACTTTTTTTCTGACAGTGACAAAATTTGAATGTTCTGTATTATAGATCAGTGGGTAGCTCTGATATGTTCTGAACTTCTGAATCTGTCTGTCTATCCATCCATCCGTTTGTCTGTCTGTGTAATTCTGTTTTACCACCTGGAGTTTGTTTCTGTTTTTCCTTGAATTTTTTATATCCATTAACATGTCTAAAAACGGAGGTGGGATTTGTCATACCCAGAGGCAGTCTGGTCTGTCTGGACAACCTGACAGCCCTCGTGCCCATTCTCCCTCTCACTGGTTCTCTGGCAGTGTACCTCCCCAGAGACTCCAAAACATGGGTGCTTGGATTGCCAATGAGAGCATGAGGCTCCGATTCTTATTTCAGGTGTTGCTTTGAGGCGATGTCTGTGAGTATGTGTTATTACAGGGGATTAGCTTGAGACTCAAAAGTGTATGTGTGTGTGAAATAAACTCAGGGTCGTTTGCTGTTGTGATACAACAATATAAACTCTTAAAAATAAAGGTGTTTCGCGATGCCATAGAAGAACCTTTTTTGTCTAAATGTTTCCATAAAGAACCTTTAACATCTGAAGAAACTTCTGTTTCACAAAAGGTTCTTTGTGGCGAAAGAAGGCTCTTTAGAATATAAAAAGGTAAGAAAGAGATGTATCTTCAAAGAACCTTTGACTGAATGGTTCTTTGTGGAATCATAAATGGTTCTTCTATGGCATCGATGTGAAGCACCTTTACTTTTAAGAGTGTACTTCTGTGAAATGTGAACATAGTGCTTAATGATTTACATACATCATGAATGAGTCACACAACATGTCAAGGGTTAGATTAGAAGAAGACAATCAAGGCAATACGAAGGTAGATAGCGTAAAATAGAGAGCCTAGTGAAGAAAAGAGATCTCCCCAGCTGTCACTGAAAGACAAACCTCTGCTCTTACTCAAGGACAATCAATGGAGGATGATATGAACAGATGTGCATGTGTGTGTGTGTGTGTGTGTGTGTGTGTGTGTGGCAATGCATGTGTGCCTGAATTAAGAATCCTACTCTATGTACTGTATATCACTCACTTTAGCATGTTCCTTAGGGTCAAATAACCTCTCTCTCTCTCTACCCTCAGGTAAAGTTTCATCTCATTTAGTTAATTACTGTCATCTCTGTTTTGTTAAGGGTTTTGTACTACACACAAACACATTTCACACACAAGCACACCCACACTGAACACTGCATCCTAATGCTTTCAGCACACACATTAACACACAAATAAATACACACACGGTATCAAATATCAAATACAATGTAACACGGAACTGAATAATAGCACCTCACATAATGTTTTAAATGTGTTAAGATGCCACCAAAATTAACATCATAGTCTGAAACCCTGCAGTGAGTATCATCATACAATTATTACTCGCATGGTTCAAGCAGCAGATTTCATCATGCTGGCTTCAGTAATGTCAATAATTCAACCCTGGTATAGAATTATTATTTATTAATTTATTTTTATTTTTTTGCACAAAGCACAAGAATACTGCTTGTAAATAATGTTAGGTTATACAATGATATTTACTAGCTAAGACTGATCTTAGACTGATCTTTTATTTATTTATTTTTTTGCACCGATCCATTCAACCACACTATATAAAATGAGATTTTTGAAAGGTCAGCAGTAACAAAATAATGAAATAATAGATACATTTTTCAGAAAATTTCAGGAACAAATGGCACTGTGTCCTGATATGGTTTAGTGGTCTTGTTGGGAAGCAGAACTTGACAAAATATTTTAAATTAAACAGGTACATTTACTCACCTGAGAAATCTTGGGACCTTCTTTATTAAAACACCCACATTGCAGACTGTATATAGACTGTGAGAAAACCTGCTCGGATAAAATACTTGAGTTCTTTAATGCCATTCACAGCACTTTACACATGGGGAGGTTTATGAAAGTAGTTTGAATGAAAAGAAGCACAGAAGAAAACGCATTGACCTTTGTGAGCATGTTCCTGACTCTTATGATTCACTTCTGCTGCCTTGGCCAACTGGGAAAGACTGTCTATGACACACACATGCTACTTAAACACCTGCCTGGATTAGAGAGTACTCCTCTCTGTCTCTATATACCAGCTACAGTGGCCCGATCTGTATGCATGTCTCATTTTCTTTTATTCTATCAAAACACACTGTTACACTTACTAAGTTATAGAATAAAAAAATTACGTAACTGAACCCATTCTATGGTGCTACTTCAAAACTTGGTGAGACGTCTACAAGGCAGCAATTTTAGGCATCACAGACACACTTCCGATGTAAAGATTGTTATAAATGATAGACAGCATAATTATGCTGCCTTGTAAGACTACAATTTTGCCCAAATTCTAAGGCAGCATAAAAAAATAAATAAATAAATAAACCTGGACAATGCGGGAGAAATAACCAATATGCCGCATTCAAATACCAGAAAATATTAATTTTATCCAGTGTTCGTGTGTGTGTGTTCGTGTGTGTGTGTGTGTTAGATATATTTCTGTGCTAATTATAATATGAGACATATTATCTAAGTATCATCCTGTTAGCGTAGCAATATGCACCAACCTCTATTCAAATTAACTGGCTGCATCCAAAAACAGCTTTTCAATTTTCAGTTAGTAATCACTTTGTGACTGCTATGTCCTATAGTATGAATGTAATCCAGATCTACTGCATTTAACCTTTTGTCATTGACATGTAATCTACAGTGTCAGTTGCTTAGCTTCACTGCCTTTCACGACTCCTCTCCCATGGCCTTATGGGATAGATGTACTTAAATGTGCATTTCAGAATCTCACCAGAAGTATTAGGTCATCTGTGTACTTTTTGTCTGCTGTTTTATAAATACTGTGAATTGGGACATACAGTTTTTGTCTACTACCTGTATAGTGGCAAGTGGTGACTTCTTTAACCACGTATGAAAAAATCTTAAGTTAGACAGCTCTATCTTTAACGAAGCACATACAAAATACCTGAACCGGAAGCAGTGCAACCTGTTTTACAGAATACAGAAGTTTGTTACACATAACACTTATTTGCGGACAGCTATGGTTGCACACAAAATAAGCCACATGCCAACAAAACAATGAGAATGCAGAACAATAATGATGATTCACAGCTATAGAGCATAGAGGTGGATTAGCTGTTGTGGATCCGCTTACTTGAATCCCTCCATAATTGGCACAGATATGCAGAAAATGACCACTGTTTGGCAAATAAATAATTTACAGACAGTTACAAACATATTACCAACATTTTATTATGTAAGCCCTATGTTACACCTCAAATAACAAGGCAAATTTATAGTAATGTTGATATTTAGGCAGCCAGCCGAACTCATTCTCTTAAATGACTATGAAGGCTGCTCAGTAGTTTCTAGCGTAGAGTTCACTAGGTTTCGAAACTATTTCTCCTTCCGTCTTTCTCAAATACAGCTCTCCCTCTCTCTCTCTCTCTCTCTCTCTCTTTGTCTGTCTCCTACTCTTCACACCCACAAGCTGGGATAATAGCGCTGCGTCTGCAGCTTGGCAAGATGGAGAGTGTGCAGAGGGAAAGAGGAAGTGCTAAGAGATCGAGAGAGGGGGAGGGCGAGCAAGAGAGAGCATCTCCAGTGACATGATATTTAGCACAGCCAAAGATATCAGAGAGAAGAGGAGGTCACAAAACTGGATATGTTAATGAGAAGAGGAAGCCTGGAGCTTTTAAAAAGACCAGCATATCTGGTTACCAGTACGTGTTGTATTGTGATGCTGGTGTCCTCACCAGGCTTCCTAAAAAGCTCAAATTAAGGGAGTTAGTTCACGCAAAAAAAAAATATATATATTATTTATATGTGGAGAACCCAGAAAAACACTGTTATAGAGAGTTAGTTCACAAGAATCACACCAGGATTGAATACAGAAATGGTAGTTGACGTTGATGCTGATGTCTATTTAAAGCAGATGTGAAAAATTTGCAAATAAAAAGTGTTAAAAAAATGCTGATGAAAACAAAGTTTATTACTAAAAAACAATCTAAGAACTAGAACTGCAGTTGATATTTCTATTTCCAAAAAGATGAAATTCTGACAGCTTGTAATGTAAATCAATCAAAATCTTTTGAACTGTAGCAGACTAGTTACATAAAAAAACCCATCAAAATATCAGTTGTGATTCTATATTTCCCAATAATATGTCTTAGTAAAATTGAGAGACGTACAAATAAATAATCTTAAAAAGCCTGATGTATCATATTTGATATTCACATTTGATTTTTCTCAAATATTATTTATGTATAATAACATAAACCAGCTTACTGAACTTGCTTCAGTCCAATACGTGCTTTGGAATATTACAATATAAAAGTTATTCTTAAATTTATACCACAACCTGAAGAGGGACATTTTTACACTTAAAATGCCTTTTACTTGCTAACAAAAAAAAAAAAAAAAAAGTACAAATGACTGAAAGCATGTAGTAGATTTTATACAACAGTTTTTCAGCAAAGTTTTTATCATTTTGATAATTTAGAGGTCTTGGAAATTTGCATTTCAAAAATGATACAGTAAACTTAATAGGGTTAACTCACAACACAATCCATCCTGTACTGCTAACTCAATCTAGTAATGGCTAGCTTACATCTTTTACCAACTGGAATATACCCTTTACATAAAATTAAGTCTTGCATGATAATTGACCATCGCAAGAAATAAATGACTATACATAGGACAGATAAAACAAACCATGCATTTGTACATTTGACTTTCTTTGTATGCATAAGCTTTTCCCCCCTAAAATATTTTTTTTTTTTCACTGAAAGTCATATGTTTTGAGTGACACGAGGGTGAGTAAATGATGACAGAATTTTCATTTTTGGTTGAACTATCACTGTGACGGTTGTGATTTCCCAGGGCACTACTGATCTGTCAAGAGCTAGACACGAGAAAAAAAAAAAAAAAACACATATAGCAACAGACAACTAGCCTATACTTTCTATATATTGAATTATAGTTTCACCAAACCATTATAAACCATTCATGCTGATCTAAGCTGGTCTTTACAGCGGGATATTTAGTGCAGCCAAAGAAACTGGGAAGAAAAACACATGGCAAGAGCAGAATGGATGAACATAAAATGCTCAAATAAGAGTGAGGGAGTGCAATGAAAACTGTGGAGAACAGAGAACAAACAGGAGAGAGTGAGAGAGTAAGGAGTGCTAATAAACACGGACTCTGATTGACTGTTTTTTTAATGGGATGCTGCCCACGTCCGGTACCATCACCCAGGCTTTGTTTTCACTCCATCAAGCCTGCTGTCCTCTCTTCTCCGCTCCGCTCGCTGGAGTGTCTCTGTACGTTCTGCTCTGCCTCTCCACCCCACCGCACATATGAATGATGGGGAGCTCAGAACATATAACTAGGCCAAAAAAACTGGAGGATGAACAAAGGGACAAATTATATGTGAGACCTTATTTTCTATTTTTGCTTGACTCGTTTGAGCAGGAATGAAAGGGTTCATGTGCATGAGAGCAGGTGTGTATACTGTATGTGTTTGTGTGTGCAGGTGTGTATACTGTATGTGTTAGGAGACAGAGCAAATAATAGGATGTGAGCTGGATGAATTTATAGAAAGACACAGAATGTAAATGTCTGTATGATAAAAAGAAACAAATCTTGTGAATTGTTTGATGTACAGAATACAGTCATCATTTCGCCCACCCACCTTCATGTTACTACAAACCCATATGACTTTTGTTCATCTTCAGAACACAAAAAGCTATTTTAATAATCTTTCATCTATTTTTTTCTATCCGTTAATAGTCCATGCAAATAAAATATTCACACAAGAAAATGTCCAAAAATACACTGTAAAAATAATCCGTCTGAATCAAATTGGTTAATCCAAGTCTCCTGGACAGATGCAACCCGTTTATATGACGAACTGATTTAATGAAGGCTTTTATTCATATAAAAACATTGATCAAACACACATATCGTTAGGTCCATATATATTTGGACACTGACACAATTTTCATCATTTTGGCTCTGTATACCACCAGAATAGAATCAAAATTAAACCACTGAGATGAAATTGAAGTGCAGACTTTAAGCTTTAGATAAAATTAAAACATAAAATGCTTAGGAATTACAACCATTTTTATACTCCGTCCCCCCATTTTCAGGGGCTCAAATGTAGTTAGACAAATAAATATAATCATAAATATAATGTTAATTTTTTATATTTTGTTGAGAATCCTTTGCAGACAATGAGTGTCTTAAGTCTGGGTCTCTTGGACATCACCAGAGACTGGGTTTCCTCCTTTGTGATGCTTTGCCAGGCCTTTACTGCAGCTGACTTCAGTTGTTGTTTGTTTGTGGGTCTTTCTGCCTTTAGTTTATTTCTTTAACAAGTGAAATGCATGCTCAATCGGGTTGAAATCAGGAGATTGACTTGGCCATTGCAGAATATTTAACTTTTTTATCTCCAAAAACTCCTGGGTTGCTTTTGCTGTATGTTTTGGGTCATCGTCCATTTGTACTATGAAGCACCACCCAATCAGCTTTGCTGCATTTGACTGAATCTGGGCAGGCAGTATATCCCTATACACTTCAGAATTCATCCGGCTGCTTCATGCCATCACACTGCTCCTCCATGTTTCACAGATGATGTTGTATGCTTTGGATCATGAGCTGTTGCAAGCCTTCTCCATACTTTTTTCTTCCCGTCATTCTGGTCCAGGTTGATCTTAATTTCAGCAGGGAAAAGAATCCTTTTCCAGAAGTGGTCTTGCTTTTTTTTTAAATTGTTTTTTGGCAAAGTCTAATCTGGCCTTGTTTGCACCTTGGGGTGAACCCTCTACATTTGCTCTTGTGAAGTCTACTCTTGTAGACTTTGACAGTGACACGCATACCTCCTGAAGAGTGTTCTTCTCTTGGCTGGATGTTGTGAAAGGGTTTTTCTTTACCATGGAGAGGATCAACCACTGTTGTCCTCCGTGGACGTCCAGGCCTTTTTATGTTGCTGAGCTCACCAGTGTGTTCTTTCTTCTCAGAATGTACCAAACTGTTGATTTGGCCACTCCGAATGTTCCTGCAATCTCTCTGATGGATTTGTTTTGTTTATGAAGCCTAACAATTGTCTGTTTCACTTGTATGGAGAGATCCTTTGACCGCATGATGTGGGTTCATAGCAACAGCTTCCAAATGCAAATGGCACATTTAGAATCAACTCCAGGGGCCTCATTTATAAACTTTTGCGCAGAAACTATCCTAAAATTGATCTTACGATCATCTCTCAAATATGCGTAAAATGAACGTATGTACAGAAAACATATGTACGCGTCTCTTTCAGATGTGAAATCTATAAAATCGCAAATGATCTTGAACTTGCGTGCAAATGAATGGTTTCAGCTCTCTGTCTTGCAAACGACTCCTAATTAATGTCATTAACATGTAAAAGATCACCAGTCATCATCCATATTCTTTAATTTAGAACAGTGAGCTGCAATAACAGCGTATATTTTCAAAAACCTGCAGTACTCGAACAAGAAAAAGTGTGTACGTTTGCTCAGACCCTGATGTGACACTAAGCACTTTTCCTTGTCGAAGCTAGTTTTTACAAATATGAGTGTTGGCGTGGATTTAAGCGTACGCACACTCTAAGACAAATCTGAGCGTACGCACGCTTTATAAATGAGGCCCAAGAACTATTACCTGCTTAATTGATGTAGAAATAAAGAAGGAATAGCCCACATCTGTCCATGAAACAGCTTTTGAGTCAACTGTACAATTACTTATGGTCCATTGAAAAAGGGGGGAGGCACATATTAAAGAGCTGTAATTCCTTAACCTTTCCTCCAATTTTGATGTGAATACTCTCAAATTAAAGATCAGAGTGTGCAATTTAAACCCGTATTCATTATAAAGCTGCAACTTGAATATGTTTTGGTCAGCAGCTAAAATAATAAAAAATGTGCCTGTGTCCAAATAAAAATGGACCTAACTGTAACTGGAAAATAAAAGCAAATTACTTTCCATTAAAATAAAAAAAAGGGAAACTTGCTTGCTTGACGTGCAAGAACCAATGAGGCTGAAAATATAAAATATTTAAATTTGTGCTCAGAAGATTAACGGAAGTCTTATGAGCTTGGAATAACATAAGGGTGAATAAATGACGACAGAATTTTCATTTTTAGGTCAACCATCCCTTTAAAGGTGTTGTACAAGCCTTTTTGTCCCTAGTACCTTGACAAATACCATTCTTTTCTTGGGAAATCACACCTGTCTCAGTATGTGACTGTGCTAAGCTCTAGCCAATCAGAAACACTCAATGACACCAGTGACTCATTTTGCATGTCAAGTTGACATGTCTTGGTAAGAGATGAGAGAGAGATGTGTGGTAGAACAAAATGGCCCACAGCACCCTTGGCTTAAAGCATATAAAAAGTATGATCTCTAATTCAGGATGCTGATTGGTCAGTTAAGCATTTAAGCAGTGCTAAAATACATGACAGTAACAATCAAGATGTCATGCTTTCGCTGTTTAGCATGGACAGCTGTTTTTACACACTGTAGGTAGATGGGCAAAAAGCATCTTATTCCACTGATGGCTACTCAAAATCAGACGTGTGTACACTAAAATTAAATTAAAACAAATATAATAAATATTTAATTCATTTCATACTCCCTGGTAACAGCTATTGTATGACATGAAACATATGTTCAGCGTGCTTCTGTGTATATAATGTGCAACACCCACCTCTATTAACCTAGTTTATCTATCTGGGACTATATCCTAGATGACACATTTAATGAATTAGCTCTATAACATATTTTATTAATATTAATAATAAAAACACTGTTCTTAATAAGGCCTCCGAGGTTGTGTTATATTGTGAATATAATCACAGCCTATCGTCCTTTATTTCCTAAATAAAATGCAGGACACACTCCTGTATCCTTCATAGCTCTCTTGTGTAGAGTATTTATGGTCATTAAGCCATTTTCACGCAACTCTTTTTATGGTCCATCCACCTTAAATCCTCAAGACAAGATTTTACCTCTTCTTCATCTGTCTGCGCACCTCCTCTCTTCAAACTCTATGAATCACGAATCACTTAGAGACTCTTGAATCATTAGATTCATTAAATCTCAAGGACCCAATAACTGAAAGCAGAAGAGTCTGTACTTGGATGTATGCTAGGGCTGGAGTTTTAAATTTTCAAATGTATAAATTAAAATTAGAACTTCTCGAGTTTTCTAATCCCCCGTTTGGCAGAGAGAGAGAATTATTATTTGTTTTCCATTCAATCCTTTCATTGTTTCGTTAGGTGTTAGTCCCATCTAGTGGCTCAAAGCAAACTATATAGCTCATATAGCGCTTGGTTACCCTACAGCGCCCCCTGGAGGGTACAAGCGGTGCCTCCAGCCTTTGAAAGTCCTGCAAGGTTTTAATGAATGAGCCATTAAACAGCAAATGTAATAAAAGTTTAGATTTTAATAATGCTTTTTGTTATAAATACATGATTATCTCGAACACTTCATAAATAAGTTTTAAAAAGCACCCTCTGTTTCAGATCACTTTACAGATGTCTATAAATACTATGTATTACAATAACAGTCTTTCAAAATGTACTGAAAAAAATGTTACATCTCTTGTTTTTCTGAGTGCAATCACAATTCAAGGTGTTTGATTGTGTTCTGGGTAGAGACAGCGCTTTTCCTTCTAATATACAAACGTATCTATTAAAAAAAGATCCAAGATCAGATTAAAGAAGCAGTTGCAGCATAAGATAGAAAAGAGTCAATGTGTGAGTACAGTCCTTTTTACCCCTGTGGTGTCTTTAGTGTACATGAAATGGACTTTTATAATAATTTTAAATGACAATGACAAACAAACAAACGCACAATGATCTAAGTGTGTATCAGACTTCATATAAGGTCAGTAGGAAGTACTATGAATGTATACAGTGTGATAAGCATTATGATACAGAAAGACTTTATATGGTCTTTTAGCATTTAGTCAACAGCCTTTGTAAGTCCATGTTGTGTTTGATTAATGAATGAACTTTAGCTGCACCAGAAATTGCCTATGTGATGCCAAAAGTGTTGCTCTGGAACCAGATCCCTCTTATTATCATATTCATAATAAAATATGTATATAAAAAAGGTGAAATTTATCTGAGATCATAAGTCACTATGCATAAAGTCTCTGGTCTGATCAATACCAGTGCATAGCATTAAACTGGATTTTTATAAGCTGTTCTAAAGGTGTTGGTAAATGTGTGTGTTATTTGTTAATTATTAAAGGGTAGGTTCACACACTCTCTGAGTGTAACGTTTATCTTCTCTAAGCTTTTCGTATGGTGTATTTGCCTTTCTGAAGTTGGGAGACGTAGATTTTGGTTTTGGTGCCATCTGTGCGCTTGAACCAGACCTCTCCTGTGCTGATCCCTGTTATTACGGCCCTGAGAGAAACACACAAGAAAACAGGGAGACCATTTCAATTTAAATGTTTTTGTAAACAAAGCCAAAGCGAAGACAGATGCGGTCTTATGTCTTATGCTCTACTGACTGTGCCGGGCTGTCGTCATTGACTTCTAGAACGACACTGCTGCCTTTGGAGAATCTCTCTCCATCATAGAAGAGAGCCCCACCTTCACATCGCACGGACATCTGCCTGTCTGAGAGACAAACAGACACGCACACCATCTACAACATGTTACGCTTTAATAGCTCATAATGCTCTAACTCTGTATTTTCAAGACATTTTGTGTCACTGTATAGGGCTGTCTAGCTAAAGTGAAACTGCTGTTATTAAATGGTTAATGAAAAAAAAGTACATGTACAAAAGCTGTCACTGGGACGATATTTTTTCAAAAGGTACACCTCTGTGCCTTATTTAGCTCTGAAGGATGCAAATTAGTACCTTAGAGATATGTATTAGTACCTAAAGTGTATATATTAAAATGTAAATGGTACCTTTTGAAAGTGACAACTTTTGTACCTTTTTTCTCAGTGAAAGCATTCAACAAGTGATAAAACGTATCTCTTCCAAGTAAATCTGTAAACTAGCTGTGACCGCGACGAGATGAGTGACAGATTTTGTTGATCAGTTTCCATTTCTGTGGCTGCATTAACTAGCTCTGCCTTACTTTGAAATCCGAATGGTCCAAAATCCTGCTCCACATAAGAGGACAGTATACATCAAATATCCTCTATTCATCTATTCTCTTTTATCAGATCTTGTTTATCAAATGCAAACTGCATCTTTAGATCAGTACACCCTGTGAAAAGACGTATTTAGCATACTTTAAATTAAAGTGTACTGCTGAATGTACAGACTTGCATTTATGGTAAACTAAAATATAGTAATTAAAACTGTATTCATATATTATAAGCAAGTACAGGTTTTTTTTTAAATATACTATACTTTTAAGATTTCAAGTACACTATAAGTGCACATTCAATACAATTAAGCACACTTATTTTCACAAGCGCAGTATTATAACAATGGTGTACAGTATTTGGTTGTAATTGATTCCTATGATGCAAAGGAAGACAATAAAGAAATGGAGGGATGAGAGTGAGAGAAAGAGTGAGATCTGGGAGAAATAAAAAGACAAATGAGAAACAGCGGAATCAAATGTAACATGTCAAACCATTTTTCTTAGAGATAGAACAAGACTCTAAATGTGATATTAAAGCCAAAGTAGTTTCAGTCGATCAGTCTGGAATGACAGAAAGAGGGAAATGGCTCTATAAATCAAACGTCTGTATCTAACTTAATCAGAGGCCAGACAGATAGAGCTTGTGAGTGAGGGTCAAGGCTAATGGAAGCAACTGGGTGTCAAAGGAGAACACGCTTAAGCCTTTGCATCCATTTAAGCTAGAAGCAGACAGTAACTCTATACATGTTGTGTGTGTTTGTCAATGAGTCTGTGAGTATCCCTGAAGGCATGTTTACTAGGAAGTCTAATCATACCAAATAAAGACCCCATTATTTAAAAGCATGCATCAACACATACATACTCAAAAACAAACTTGAATCTCAAATTAAAAATGATTATACAGCATTATGTAGTTACATTGTTAAAGATAGAGAGAATCCTATATTGCACTATGAAATCTATGCCAAACTTGTCGTGAGAAAGAAATCACTGGTTAAATATATTTAGCCCAAGGCAAGGTCTCTGATGGTCAGTGCACATGATTGCCTTCAATAAATTTGAGATAATTCAGTCAGTTTAATGAGGTTCACCTGACTACCATGAGGTCCTTGACCTCCCACTGTAGCTTTCTGAGAACGACAGCGACCGACAGGAAAGCTTCAATAAAGTACTTAAATGAACACAGTGTCATTTAATAACTGACTTACTGTCTACTTTCTTCTTCAGAGGCATCAGTGTCGCTTTTGCCTGGAAGACAGAGAGGTAAAAGTCAAAATCCATCACACACGTTCACCGCGATTGAAGGGCTGATCACTCATCATGATTACCTTCTTGATGGCCGTCCAGTCCTCTAGTATGTCAATGTCTCTTAGCATATACACTATGTATGGCCCTGAAAAATAGACAGACATGTTGAGCAAGACAACTTCTTAAAACAGAATGAGGATAAGAGGTATAGCATGTTGGTTAAAGTAGCCTGTTGGTTGGCCTAAAAATGTCTTTCCCAGAAAAGAATAAATATTCATACCGTTTAAATAGACAGTTTATTCTATGCCAATACAATGAATGTTAAGACAGATACATTATTTAATGAAATGAGCCATGTGTGATTCTTGTATAATCAATCTGTGAATTGGTGGCTTCTGAAGAACTTTATAAATCTATGTTAAGGCCTTTTGAATAAAGTGTCAGATAAATGACTAATTAGTAACTGTTGGTGCTGGAACAAGATTTAATCCAGAAGGCAAGTGGTGACATAAGTGGTGGCTAAATGAGAGAGGAAGAGATGGATCTCAATCTAAAGAGAATACTTTATTACCTGACACAAGAGCTGCCTTCTTCTTGCTGTCTGGGCGAATCAGGTGACTCCTTCTCTTACATTTCTTCATCCTCACTTCATCATTCCACCACTCTGTATGATAAAGAGCAAGTTTGTGTGTTTACGGATCTTATGAGTATTTGTGTGTTTCTTACCTAGAAATTCCTAGTGAACAAATATGCCTAAAATCTCCCCACAAGTCTGACAGCGAAAAGACCCAGATGCCAAACAATACCACAGATCTGACACAGTGTTTAAGGTATGTTAACCCAATAAGGCTTACTGTATTATATCTGATACACCTCTATATTATCAACATGATCAAAACTTTGCTAACAACCTATTGTATAAAACAGTATACAAGTATCTATACAAGTGTAGTATATACTTGTTTACTTTTAAGTATATATTTTAGTATATACTTGTATACTTGTTTACTTTATAGCAAGTGAAAGGTCTTTTTATTACGATTTCAAACACGTCCTCCTTCAGGTTGCAGTACACTTGTCTTTTTGCTGTGAAATCTTTATAAAACTAAACGTAAGAATAACTGGACAAAAGATTTACTTGATTATAAATACATAGAATAATCACATTAAAATGCGCCAAATAAGATACATCAGGCTTTAGACAAGCGTTTTTCTACATCTCATCATTACATTGCATTGCATTATATGTTTTACAGAGCTTTGATCGTAAAACTAAGCATATGAATATAATTTTGTTAAGACATATTATTGGGAGATATAGGCCACGTACACACCGCAGCTAAATTCGGTTGTCAGTTCACCTTTTACTCCTTAATCGCTTTCTGTACACACATAATTCACTAAAATACAGGAGTGACAACCGCATTAACTCCCAAAAAATACAGGTAGTGACAAGCGCATTTACAGAAATTCTATGCAGTGTGTACGGAACTGAACTGAACAACTAGTTGTTAATCACGTATTTGAACGTGCATCAGAAATGAGTCTTCGTCTGTATGTAAGATGCAAGAAAATAACAGTGAAAGAAATCTTAACCTTGGCACATTTTGACACAGGGCTAGTTTATATGAATGTATGTCTGAGGGGGACTTAGTGTCTTTAGAAAAGTTTAGATGGTATTTTTTCTTTTCATCTTGCCTCTGTGGCCACGTACACACTGTAAGTTTCAGGAGTGACAACAGCATTTAAACGCTTATCGTTCCATCATACACTATAATACTGTATAGCACTGTATTTAAATTATTTTAAATTGTTATGTTCATTCACTGTTATATGTTTATTCACATTATTCACTGTTTATACATAATCCAGTTAATACCATCATTTTACTTTATTATTTTTTCATCTGTTGTTGTTTCATTGCAGGATGATGTTTATTTTATGTCTGTTGTGCAGCACTTTGGTTTGAACTTGTGTTACGTTTAAGGTGCAATATAAACAAACATTGACCTTGAATTACAAAGATCAAAGGAAAACCAAAATATGAAGTAAAAAAAAAAAACTGCCTTGAAATAAGTTGACGAGTCCCTTTTTCTATTAAGGTTAGGGATTCAGAAGTAGGAATAATATTAAGCTTTATATGAAACAAAAGACAACTATGCAGACATACATCCCTATTCTGACAGCAAGGTAAATGTGTGTGTGTGTGTGTGTGTGTGTGTGTGTGTATGGTACCTGAGGTGATGTCAAAGCTCTGTTTGTCCTCCTCCAGTCTGCGGATCTTCTCCAGCAGTTCTGTTTTCATGGCATCAAATAAGAGTGTCCTCTCACTCTAGAGAAACAAGCATCTCATTACATACACACACACTGACTCGATATGATTCATGATAATCACTGTACTGTCAACAAACAAACAAACACAACTGTATTGGCAGAGACATCCAAGTATTTATTTACAGCAGTGCTTTTTCACTGTGGTGTTTTTTTATGTGATACTTCTAGATTATGATAAATGTGGTATGTATATGTTTGTGTATGAAACTGCGTATTTAAATGTTTGATTATTACAAGGTATGTAAGTTTGTTGAATCATACAATAGTACTATGGTATTATTATGATACCAATTTCATAATAACTTTTTGTACCATGACATTTCTGATACCCTGGAGTACCATGTAAATTTCATGGTACATGAATATGGCACATTTAATACCATGGTAACACAGAAGTAGCTTTTTGTAAAGGATACTGCATCTAAATATGTGGGTCAGCTGAGCCGTGTTACCTCTAGATGTTGTCTGGCCCCCTGGACTTCACATTCATGTTTGTGTCTGACCACCTGCAGACAAAGTTCTCTGTACACACCTACAGGAGAATAAACGGTTGACCTGAGACCTGCGGTTCATAATCATGTAAGAGAGATATCATAAAGCAGATATATGCGTCCTGATGTGTGTCACCTGCCACTTGTGTTCTCTGCTGTAGGTTCTGCTGCAGTGTTGCCAAAGGATCTCTGTACTCTCCTGCCCTTCCTGTCAAAACCTCGTCTAGCTTCATTTTAACCTGATTCAGACGTTCTTGAAAAAGCCTGAAATTAAAGAGGAAATCATCTATAGAGCTATAGTATATAGTTCTTAAAATAACACAATTTGTCTGAACAATTCCCTACAGAATATACTGATAGGGCCTTTCGCACTGCAGGAACCTTTTCATAGTACCCAAACTAATTGTGGAACTACCCACTTTTTGGCGTGTTCGCACCGCAGGAACTAGGAACGGTTTTAGTTACAGGAGGAACTAAATTAGCTCCTACTTCAGAGTAGGGTCTAAAACAGTTCAATAGGAACTATCAGTGAGGTCAGTGTACGCTGATTGGCCAAACGCACGCGAAACACCGGCTACCCCGCATTTTTAAAAAGCCATGTAAACATATTTACTCCACGAACATGGAAAACAGCAATAACGGCATTTATCTGTTGTGTTCTTTCCTTAGCTTCGCTGATATGTAACACTGCAAGTTGTTATAAAGTATTTAGTCTCTTAGCCCAACTTTTTGCTCTTGCAATCGCGTTAGTTTTACTTGACATTCCACCTCCGTTATCATGAAATCCACGACACACAACAAAAACAGCTCTGATCACAGCGTCCTCCTAAAACTAAGTTCCTAGAACTACGCGGTGCGAAAGCCCCTATCGGTGTCCATCCACCCCAGATGACAACCCTGTTCCTATTGGTCAAAAAAATGAAATGCCACCCAGCCTAAACCAATCAGAAAGAAGTATTCTTACTTGTCTTTTAACTCAAAGAACTGTTTTTCCAGGTCAGACATTTCATCTAGGCACTGTAATCGTCTTCTCTCACAATCTTCATCATCCATTTCTAAAAAAGAGAAAATTCACTCTCATTCAATGTTGTTCATTCTGTTCATTCTTCTCCTGTCAATTCCAGTCAGTCTTCACATTCCTATACTTCACATCACTATATGATCAATTTTGGCTATTTGGGTGCTATTCAAAAACACTACGCAGTCAAGTTACAAGATTTGGGAGGATTTGTCAAATTGACAATAGTCATGCAAAAATAAAATAAAATGAAGTAAAACAAAAGGCAATGCAACCAATTTGACAGCTGCTGCAACACAATTGCAGACAGTTAATAAGAAAGCATTCAACAAAATTATGCAACATTCAATCAGCAGACCTGAACTTTCTTCCTCTTCCTCCTCTTCCTCCTCTGGCTCACTCTCCTCCAGGTCACTGTCCCGCTCCTCTCCACTCTCCTCCATTGTCTCCTCTGCCTCTCCTCCCTCTCGCTCCTCCTCCACCTCGCCGTTAGTTTGAGGAACCGCCGGGTCAGCCTCTGTCTCCATCTCCTCCTCTGGTTCTCTGGCAGCCGGCTGAGCTGGCATGACTGTTTATACCACTGTATTGAATAGTATTATAACAGCGGTAAGATCTCAAGGTGTCTAATGCAAATAAAAAACCCACAGCAATATGTATTAATATAATATAAACTATGAATATAAAATAAATTATAATTATACATTTATCATATATAATTAAAATAATTTATAATTTCATTTATATATCATTATAAATAATGAATTTAATTAAATAATAAAATAACATTGCATATTTATCTTATCTATATCTTTCTAAGCGATATAATGATTTAAAACGTTGTAGCATAGAAAAAAGTACCAGAAGATGTGAAATGATGTGCATTTAAAGACAACTGACCAGACTAAAGACCTTTAGATGACATTAGCAACTATAAAAGCACAATATCCAGAGACAGCAGGAGATGTTTAAGACCCTATTAACCACTTTATGTTTAATTAGAAAGAGGAAAGTCCATGCAGTCGTCTGGTAGTGTGATGAATGAGCACGCTTCAAAGGGATTTCTGAGGTGTTCACAGACTCATGTGCATCCTCTAAAGGCCGCGCTGCACTGACTTACATTACAAGCTCATTACTCATTCTCCACATATATAGCTCATACATTACATGATGTGAGAGACATTAATATTACAGTCTCGTGCTGTTCACATATAATTGCGGATTGAAGTTAGTTATAAAAACTCGTTTTCCAACTGAACAACTCCACGCTTCATTCAGAAACATAAAGTGTCCAGTATAACGCGGTACAGTAATGTTAACGAACAAGAGTGGAAAAACAAACGGTTGCGCCTCTTAAAAAGCCTCAATAACAATATAGTAATACTTCGTAACGTTGTATTGAATCTCTTAACCGCTCCGTGAATGTTCGCAAATTAACCGATACAAGACACAGGGTAACAATACACGACGATCTTACAAACAAACTGTACTAAGTACATAAACAACAGCTAAACAGCTTACCTTCTCGTCGATTATTGTTTAAGTCATGGAAAATATTACATATTGTCGACTGAATTTGCATATTAGGGAAAGTTGACATCGGACAAGTCCACTTCCTCGGCGTTTATACGTTTGTTGAAACACACTGAGGCGCTAGCCAATCAACGCAGACCTCGCTACTTCTGAGAACCAATAGCAGCTCGCCGGTGAAGAATCGCAGTCTCATCGAGTTCAGTAAGGCGGTCAAACTGGCCAATAGCGGAGCTGAAAATCCCCGAATTTTCTGCCAACTGTCAAGGTTTCCCTAAAAAGACCGGCTTGAACTATTGCATAATGGACATAGGAGAAACATATATTTTTTAGAAGAATTTTTAATCAGTCAAGAGAAACAGCCACACAAAAATGTAATTTAACATTTTTATTAAAGTTGCATAAAAGTGTAACAAAATTGGGCAAAAAACCAAAACAGTTTAGTATTGCTACAAGATCCTTTTTTTCTCCAAAAGGTATGACCTCCTTGAGTGCGGTCTTGCTCAATTGTTTACATATTTCCTAAATTCATATTATTGTTTCTCTTATAAATCCAATTGATTTTTTTTTCAATCCTCCTGTCTCATCAGACACAGAAAAGAAAAAAAATAAAATAAATCAACAGCACTGATAAAAAAAAAACTGATGTTAATAGTTAATGCATCTAAAAATTGCTTGGTATATAACTTCCTTATCTAGAAAAAAAAAGAATCATTGAAAGTACAAGAAACTTGTACTTTTGCAGCTATTTTTCTTGTATGTTCCTCAAACATGATTAAATTCATTTGGTTGTCATAACATAAACGTAACCTAAGGCAACATCTGAAAGTATAGGTAGAGCGACTCATGTAAAATGAAATGCTGAGAAGCAGGTGAAATAAACTGAAATGTGGGGCACATAGAAAAAAAAAAGAGTGAGCAGAGAAAGAGAGAAAATATTTGTTAAGCATCCAAGACAGTTGTCATTATACCTGACTTCATGTAATTCATAAGTGAACTCAGATGGGATGAGGAGGAGCATCAATGAATGATTAATATCTACAGATGCTAGTGATGTGTTAGTACGTTATGGGAAAAGCCCTCCTAAAACACCTGCTGGAAATGTTTGATTGGTGATTTTCAAGAGCACTGAGTGAGACTATTAGCCCTGTTTTTATAATGTTTGATTGGCTGAGACAAAAAGAGCAGATGGCTTCCTGGGAAAGATGATTTAGGAGAGTCGTGTGTGAGGATTAATTCTAAACGTACGTTTGGCAGTGACCGTGACACACTGCAGCTCGTCTAGCCTGCTCTCCAGTCCCTCCCTATCGGTCTCTGGAAGAGTCAGTGTGCACATCTGTGGATGTGTGTGAGGCCCAAGAGCCACAGCTGTGGTTGTGTGTGTATGTGTGTGGTAATTTCTCCTGATCCCTGAGGGTGGTGATGCCCATGAATTTCAGTGTGTGTTTGTGGTATGTGTAAGACGGGAAAATTAAAGACAAGAATCAAAGCCCGATTTTTTTTTTTTTTTTTTTTTTTTACACACAGCTCCCTTCCCTGTTAATACCACAAATCCAAAGTAACTCCCTCACTTTAAATCAGCTTTAATCACTCTCTTTATTAGTTTTCCTTTTTTAATTAAAATGTTCCTGCACACTTATTCAAGGAACAGGAGAATCAAAAACAGAGGGGAAAAATCCACAAGGCCGCTTCTGTCTAATCTCTTCTGATGTCATTTTAAACCAAGTATCGTCACAGTTTCACAAACGGTTTTAGTCCATGTGTTCATTGAGACAGAGCAGGGAGCTTTGAAACACAATTAAAACAAAATTCTAACAAAAATCCAAATTCATAAAATAAAACCATTCTATGCATAAAGATAATATGCACAGTAATGTATGCTAACATGAAATACATTTAAAAACATTTCAAAGCAATGACATTTTTCCCCCTTTACAAAAAAAGTGAAATAGAATAAAATACAAATAAAATTAACAAAATGAGAAAAATAAGCCCTGCTTATAAGGATCTGATTGAATATCTCATAATTTTGCCTCCACCTCCTCCCCAATGGATGCAAAAGAGGCAATGGGATTGGATGAGCACCTGCTCAGGGGTGAAAGGTCACGCCCCTAAAATTGGAAAAGGAGGGATGAGATTGGTTGAGGAAAGGTGGAGATGGGAGGAGCTTCATTTCTTCTGAGGAGTACTGAGCTTCTGCATGCCACGGATCCTGTCCAGCAATTCAGCTACGAACTCCCACAGAGGAAAAAAACAACAACAACAAAAACTTTTAACAAATTTAACAGAGAGGTGGGCTGTTGGCACTTCAGATTCTGCAGATTTTCACACAATTACAACAGTCTAAGTCCTAAAACTGTACAAATCACCTATCTGTGTTTATCCTCATTACAACGAGAATTATACTACGGGGCCGTTGAATGCTTGAATCTGATTGGTTGACAAACATTCTACAGTGAGCAGTTATTTTCAGGGAAATGCACAGCTAAAGTAGTTCCAGACAGTTGTAACCGTAGTGTAAGCAGAATAACTGATGACGGGCTGTTGAATTATTAGAAAATTTTATAATAATTCAATGGCCCGTTGACAATTATTCCTTAATGTTGTCTAAATGAGTAAAATTGAAATATCTTTCTCTAATTTGATTCTGCTATCAATATGTGGATAATTTGCCTGCTCTTAGATAAGAGATAATGTACTCACTTCAGTAGGTTTATAACAGTCTACAAGCAGTTCCTGTTGGACAATAAGAGAAAAAAAAAGTAATCTGTTAAAAACTGAAGATGTAATAGAAAATGTGATAAAATGCTGAATCTGTAATTCTTGAGAAGGATACCTTGACCCTTGCAGCACGGTCTACATCATTCTCCATGTCCAACAGTTCATCCACATCAATCTCCAGCTCTGGAATCGCCTCCTCCTGTGACACATAAGCATAAACAACATGAAGTGAAAGGAAATTACCTGTTTGGATCAAAGATACGTCTATATTCAAAGTAAAATCTAACTGGAAATTACACAACTATTCTTAGTAATTCCCTACAGCTCTTTGACATTCCCAGAAGGAAAAGAAACTCAGTGAGGAAAGAGTAGCTAGGCAAAGACAATGTGACGCTGGTTGTACAGAGGTTTCTGGAATGTTTGTGTGTGTAAGTGTGTATGGAGATCTGTCTTTAAGAGAGTTATATAACATTTCCTTGTTAAATCCCCACCAGAGTTGATGAAGGTCGGTGTAATGTTGCCTCTTCACCACTAGGGGTATCTCTTGTGTCACACAAACAGTTAAAAGTCAGTCTTTGAGCCAAACCATGCTTCATACAAAATGAAGTTATCCAGGTTGTTTGCAGATCAGCACAAAGAGAAGAAAGCTTTTTTTTTTTTTCAGTTTGATTAAGGTATGTTTCCATTTGCTTTACTTTCCACTTAATCACTTCTGTGGAATTTATTAATCTCATTTATGGGAATGATGGTTATGTTACTCATTGATTTGTTCAAAGATCAGTGTCTACTTGCCCTAGAATGTAGTACAAATGTCTAGATTGTGTAATATTTTTGGGGGGGTATTAATGATTTATACAACAAATAAATTAATACAACCTGTGAAGCTTATCTTTTTTTTTTTTTTTTAAGTTATACAAAAATTACAAACACTTCTGTTCAAAAGTTTGGGTCGGGTCAGTAAGATTTTTATTTTTTTTTATTTTTTTTATGATTTTGAAAGAAGTCTCTTACATTCACCAAGTCTGCATTTATTACTGGATTTACAAAAAAAAAACAAAAAAACAGTAGGAACAACAGTAGCAATATTGATTTAGTAGCAATATTTTAAAAAAAAAATCCCATTCTAAACTAAGGATTAAAACTGGAATTAAAGTTTACTAAAATATGTATTTCCATATCGACTTGTCCTAGCATGCTGTTTACATGTAATCTGATGCTGCTATTAATCCTGCTGTCTGTCTGCCCATCCATCTTAAAATAAATCTACTGTTTGATGATGAGGATGTCATTAATTGACTGTTAATATGTAAAAGATGTGATGATGATTCCTCCAACTTTACACATCCAGACTGGCAAGTTCCAGCATCATTTAATCATGAGCAAGACAGAAAATCAAGACTGAAAAAGAGAAGAGAAATTGAATACAGTAAGTAAACTTTGGAGACCAAATGTGATTTTGCACAGATTCAGATAAGCATGTTTGTTTTGAGAAATACTGTCATGTTTGGCTATTTTTATCAGTCCAGTTCACATATTTGGCCTTGGGCTGTAAGCAAGGCACTGGCCATGAAACAGATCTGTCTGCTTCTTTTTCTTAAGTCAGACGCCTTTGTCTCTCCGTTCGCAACCAACTTCCCTAATAGCTCTAATTAAAATCAAAACCCTGATTCAAATTCAAATTCAAACTCAAACACTATCTCTCTATGTGAGTTTTAGCTGTGTTTCCAAAAGCAAAAATTCAGCTGTGCCAACGGAGGCTCCAAACCTCAATTATACGCTGCTGTATTTTTGTCGTCTCGTCCATTTGGCCTCCCAATTTGGTTTCTTTCTATAAAGTTGTCTCTTTCAATAAAGACTAGCTAATATATCTCTCTCTCCACAAAGCTATAAATGGTCTTCATAAGACTCGTACCACCCCCACCCCCTTTTCTCTCTCACGTTTCCTCTCCCCCTATTCTGCAAACATTTGCTCCCTCAGAGCCTTTTCCAAAACACACTTCATCTTCCTCTTCCAGACACACACACTCACAAGCCTTATGAACACGTATAAGCTCATTGTGGTTTTGGTGCAGTGACTCATACGGCATATTAAAATATCGTCTGTCTAGAGAAACAAGCGCTGAAGCGAGGAACATAAAACTGCCCATTCCTTCACAATGGAAAATCAAAAGGCACTTGCAAAAACAGGACTATTTCTAGAGCTGATGCTTTTTTTTCATTCAAATGCTCTTTCTTTCTTGTGCTCAATGCTACTATCAGTACTTCATCTTTTCACCAGTCTTTTCCTCCCCCTTGGTTTGAGCTGCCCAGACCAGCTGTCATTGCACCTGCCTGAATACCCCTTGCCCAAATCTCTCTCTCTCTCTCACCAACACAAGCACACACACTACAGTTCATTCAGGCACGCTGATATTGCCATGGCACCGTCACATGTGAATGGACGCTTTAATTGCTCTATTGAATTAACAAACCTTCAATTTGTGTCTACGCCTGAGTAATGCACATATGACTAGGGTACATGAGTACACTGGAGCGAATGAGCTGTAAAAACCACTTGAGCTGGCTGTTAGGGGCTGGAATGTGAAACAGTACATGTGTGTGTGTGTGTGTGTGTGTGTACGTGTGTGTGTGTGTGTGTGTGTGTGTGTGTGTGTAGACACTGAGACAAAGAGTGCAAGGCACAACATGTGGGCACCATGTGCTACTAGTCACTCAGAGAGACGAGAAAAAAGATTAAAAAAAAAGAGTAAGGTCGAAATAGAAAGCCTCAAAAGCTTCTCACTATCAACTAGAGATTAATTTAATCCACAGAGCTGGTCATTTGAACAGAGTCTACATGCACAGACAACCAATTAATGGTCATTTAGCCTATGCTTTTATCCAAAGCGACTTATAAGAAGCACAGACCCCTGGGTAAAGGGGTTAAGTACCTTGCTGGAGACTGATCTACATTGTTGTTTTTTGACTGATACTGAGTTGTTGTTTTTTATGTTTAAAAGGCCTATAACATTTATGTTAAGTCATTTAGCAGATGCTTTTATCCAAAGCAACTTACAAATGAGGAAATTTGCAAGCAATAATAGTAAATGACAACAATAGGTGATGTACCGCACAAGTTTAAGGATTAAGCTCAACTAGACTAATACAAAAACTAGAACAGAAGTTGAAAGGGAGAACAGTACAGAAATGAAAGAACAAGCAGATTTATATGATGTTTGGAAGTACCATTATGGTTTCAGGTTAAAAGTTTGTAAAATATAATGCAATAATGATGATGCAATTTCATTTTCACATGTATTTTTTAAGCTACACATTTCTCACTTGTGAAAAAATAGCTCCTGTGTAAAAAAAAAATAGAGTAATTATTCAAACAATAATTTAGTTTCCATGTGTTGAACCCACATTTGGAGTCTTCCAGCCCAGATCCAACTTTTACACTTACTACAGACAAAAAAAAGTGTGTTATATATTGTTAAAATATGTCATTTAAATGCATAATATTCTATTTGCAATGCACACTTCTTGTGTAGGAGCTCCCAGTTGTTCTTTAAATAATCCTAAATCAAACAGTGCTGTCAGCAACTCAGACACATCATGGGAATAAAATTTCATTCTATTTACTCAAGTATGAGATCCAACATACAGGGACACATATATACACAACCTTTCAAAAGGTTGGAATCAGTAAGATGCTTTTAAATAATTAAATACATTTATTCAGCAACAATTCATACATTTATTTAGCATGGACACATTAAATTGATCAATAGCAAAAACAGTAAAAACTTCTAAATTGTTACTAAAATTTTTTTTTTTTGAAAAATGTATTGTGGTTTCCACAAAAACATTAAGCAGGATAACTGTTTGCAACACTGATAATTATAAGAAATGTTTCTTGAGCAGCAAACTAACATAGAATGATTTCTGAAGGATCATGTGACACTAAGGACTGTAGTAATGGCTGCTGAAAAATTCAGCTTTGCCATCTATATACACTTTTTAAACTATATTAAAATAGAGAACATTGTAATAATACTTAACAATATTACTGTTTTTACTGAATATTTGATCAAATAAATTAGGCCAATGTGAGCATAAGAAATCTTACTTAAAGGGGTCATCGGATGCCCATTTTCCACAAGTTGATATGATTCTTTAGAGTCTTAATGAAAAGTCTATAACATACTTTGGTTAAAATTTCTCAACGGTAGTGTAAAAAACACCTTCTTTACCATGTCAAAATCAGCTCTGCGAAACTGGCTAAATAGCACATTATTAGGAAAGGCGATTTGCAAAGATTCATTAAAAAACCCTTATACTTCTGTAGGTGAGGCTGAATCTCGAATGATTCGCGCGAACATAGATGCATTTAGGCAGATCAGGGATCGCCGCATTCCCGTCAAAACGAAAGTAACGTTAATCCTCTGCGTCTTCAGCGGCTCAGATGTCGGGAGTAAATGACGACTGCTATCTTCATTATTACATCCAACAACAAAACACTACAATCGCTTATTCGGAGACAACCTGTCTTCCCCTGCACCAGAGACAACACAATGGCGGACAGCTCTCAGCTCACTCAAGGCGGGTCTAAGGTAAGACGGCCTTGTCAATCAACTATCGTGGGAGCGACCTGCGCAGAACTACGTCATTCTGACAGGAATCTCAGAACAGCCTGATTTGAGAAAGGGGATTTTAAAACATGGATTTAAAAAAAAAACAAAAACAAAAAAAAACACCGGGTGTATTTTTATCATTATAGGATGGATGTGTACACACACTTCCAACACACATTTATGTATATATGGGGGGGGGGGTTTATTTCAGGCAAATCTTGTTATTTTTCTGTATAATTTTCGTCAGCCAGTGAATGAACGAACTGTAGGCAGTCTGGGCAGTCTGTGGCCTGTTTGAGCTTAAGACTAAGTGCTTTGTGTCCATGTGAGTCAACGCTTCGGTCAATGTGCAGGTGTGTTGAGTTGCTTTAGTCAGAACATGTCTACCCTGGATTTATGGATGACTGCATTCATGTCTGGAGATGTGTGTCTGTGTTCGTGTGACCTTTATAATTCAGCATATGAGTGTATGAGCATCTACAGGTCTCTTGCAGTCATGAATCTGATGTGACATTATGAGAGCAGAAGGGTCTTGGACTCAGCGCTGCTTTGACCTACATTACACAACTGTCTTCATCACTGAGGATGAGAATGATGGCAATATGGGTTCACTAGTGGGGCCCTTGAGGTGCCAGACATAACTTGAACCTAGCCAAAATGCTTTCAGTTCCTACATGTCCTTCTCCAAAACAGTGACGAGCATTAGATAATATTTTTTTTTCCAAGCATAGCACAGAAGTTGCAATTTGATACGAGTTAAAACATCCAATATTCCGGGTAAAGATAAGCTCTATCAATGTAAAAAAATATATGGAAAACATCACAACTATGGAAGCATTTACAAAGAAAGAAAACTAGACCAGTGTTCCAAAGGGTTTAAAAGACATGTCAAGCATGTAGTTTTGTAAATCATCCTTTTGAGGTGGGAATACTTGTCTAAATAGATAAATTTCTAGTTATGTGTATACGCAGTTCCCACGAGTAGAGTTTACTCCATGTAAACAGTGCTTTAGACCTCCTTGTGATTTACAGATAGTTACCTCACATGCTATTGTGGTATGATTGATGTATTTTGCAAAAGTTACTAGGTTACATCGGCATGACAATGAAGTCAAAATTGGACAGAACTTTACATAGGCAAGGTCAGGAAACAATTCTATTATATTAAGGCCTTTTCACATAAGAAACAATAACTATTTTAGCTCCTACAAGAATGAATGCTCTGTTTATTAAAAGCACTGCAGTTATGTCTTCTGCAACTTAAATGCTTGAGGTCTTAAAAGCTAGGTGCATTCTAACTGTCAATATATATTTTTTGTTCATCAAATTTAAATTAAAAATACTAATGCACTGTTCAAAATGATCAACGTTGTGCCACAGATGTCATTGACAGAACCTGTAATGAAACCCCAGAACATCCTCTGAGTTTCACATGACAAATGAGAAGGACAGAGATTGACGTCATGAAGGGCAAAACAGATCAACAACATTCAACTGCCAGTAATCACAGAGAGATTAATACCTCATTTATCATGCAGAAGATGAAGCAAATCACTTTTTTGTTCATTGCCTGGATAAACAATCTGCCACAAAAGACAATTAATTATCAGTAAAACGTATCAATTGAAACTAATTGAATGAGGTTTGCTGAATAATTGAACTTAATGACACTAAGCTGCCTAAAAACTGAAGTTATTAACTTATGTAATTCTAAATAAAATCACAGATTCTTCAATTTGCAATACTGACACTGCTTTTTCTGTTTATTTCTATATTGTATGTCCTACTGTATATAAATAAACCCATAGATATATAGTAATTATATCACAAAAAGTATGCACAATTTGTTAGATTAAAGGGGTTACAGACAGCACATACCCCAATGATACATCTTACCCTACTCTTGCCTAAAATTTTAACCAAGTTGTCGATGTGCCTTTTGTTTAGGTGAGTTTGAAGTGTCCCATCTATCTGAGCACGTTGTTCTACATTCTTTACGCTCTGATGCAAGTGTATATTTGCTCAGCGCTGACAGAGATATTTATGCCTGATATCTGATCACATATTCAAGTGCCAGCATTTCTATGTGTGGCTGATGACTGAAGGGGTTTCCGCATGAGTTGGTTAAACTCTGATGCCATGATAAGATCAGGAAACAGAGATAAAGAGGATAGAAGAGTGAGACTGAGAGTGAGAACCTGTGATCAGACAGGAAGGAAATGAGTAGACATCAGACAATCAGTTCCACTCATTTGAATGTATCGATAAATCTAAGAGCCTTTATACCCACACATTCTCTCTCTCTCTTTCTCTCAGGCTTGTACTGTGAGCATATGCAAAAAGTTGCTTAATATTACCCAGGAGACAAATTATGTTTGAGTCCAGGTGTGCGCATTCAACAGCTCTCATCATTGCACAACAATATCCAACTTAACTGGAGGAGTAATTCCAGAATTTCCTTTAGACATTTTATCTGTTGGTAAAAACCCACATCCTGGGCTGCAAGAGCAATACGCAGAAAAAAAAATGATTCATTTCATGATGTGTGGATTATGTGAGTAAATACATGTGTGGATAAAACGGTTTAAGAGTAGCATGACATTGATAACAGAGAAAAGAGACATGATGGTGAACATAGCAGATGTCTTAGCTGTCTGAAACAAAGAAACAAGACACAGCTGAGTCTTTTTAAGACCAGGGACGCATAGCGATAAATGGCTAATCCGAAGATGGGAAGAGTTCAGTTTGACAAAGTAGGACGTTTAACACAAAACAGGCTTTGCATGAAGATATGTGAGGGGAAAAGATTAAAGAATGCTTACAAATAGACAAGAAATTCACATTTAGGAATCTTCAAATGGGAACATTTAAAAAGAAGTGTTTCCAAGTTTAATCTATAAATTGAGGTTGGAAATTAATTGTTTAACAGTAAGAGCAAAATAATATCACCAGTGCCAACAAAACAGAGTCTGGCACAGTTCACAAGGAGGTGGTTCTGCCCACCAATGGAGAAGAAAACTAATTCTGGTTACTAGTTATCCATTCATTTCTATGGTCAACTAAACAAAATAAGCTGCAATTCGCCTTATTTTTCAACATGGAAGTAAGCTACTTCCTGTGAATGTGTGAGAATTCTTATTCATTAAACCCTATAGAGCTTAGTCATGGTAGCGTCATATTTAATTGTTGATAGGAATGAAACCGAGGCTGTGAGAGATAGAAGTATAGTGCTGTCAACAGATTGTAATGTTGTCTAACAACATACCAACTCTCTGTACACCAAAACTCCATAAAACCGTTTTGAAAGTTCTAAGTTTCACAGTGCATTTCATTCTATAAGTCTATCCCTTACAGCTTCGTTTTCATCTGTGTTAAATTCAACATGGCATCGAACCTGATTAAGGTCAGTGGGTAAATAACCAGAAGATTAACAGTGCACTAAATGATAAAACGATAAAAAGTGCAGTATACAAAACTATTTGCTCTACAATCCAGTATGCTTAATATGGCTACAATATAACAAATACTAGTTTGTAACATAAAGCAGCATATTTCTGTACAACTAAAATAACTGGCCAAAGAAAGAATGAAAGAAAGCTGTGCTCAGCAAATGCCATTTCCCTCCATTCATGTAATAATACATACTATTGTTGGTATTATAACATTCAGGTGAATTCTAAACTAAAGTGGGAGAGATACGAGAGATGAGAGGTCTCAAGTCAAGTCTAAAACCTACAGAAATTTGCTCTGAATCGTTAACTCTCCACCTCAAACAGCTCACTTTACTAACCTCTGATCTATCTCATGAAAACACACACAGTGCTGTACTATTGATTTATTCTCAGCACTGGCTGCAGTCTGACTGTACGACAGACAGAAATGGTGCTGACAGAAACCTGGGAGAGGAGGACTAGGGACACATGCCGCCCCAGGAGAGAGGCCTCTGGCTGGGCTGAAGTGGGCCAGCGAGGGGTGGGGGTGTATTTCCACACACCCGCTGACTCCCAACACACACTGGGGGCTTATCGGCAGATAACTCACTGACGAATACACACAGGAGTAAGCAGGGCTTTTTCCTTTCATTAGAACAAAAAAAAAGACATTTTACCTTTATTAAAACAACAGCAATGCTATAAAGAGAAAGGAACCGATCTTTTGTTGGTCTTTTCTTTAAAATAGTTTCTATCATTATGTATTACACAAGTAGCTTAGATTGTAGAGTGTTAGAGTGTAGGGGTGTAACCAGGGCTCGAATTGAGGGGGGATGGAATCCCCCTGGTTGAAAAAAAACTGACAAAAAGCATCCCCTCTGTAAAACAACCATCCCCCCTTACCATCCTCGTTGGATCATTAATGTGTATTATGTAAATTATGTAATTATGCATCATGCAAATTTTAAAATTATCTACTTATGATAATTTACGAAGTAAATAGCAGCCATTGGCCAATCAGAACTTAGTACTGTAACAAACTGCACACAAGCTGAAGCAAGTCTTGTAATTTTTCTTGCAAAATGGTTTAAGCGCAACTTTTAAAGTTCTTTAAATTCTAATCAAGGCAAAATCATACCTTCTGTTGTCTTCTTTTTAAAGACATTCCCCTGACATAATGTTATTGTGCTGTATGTGTGACAGGGACTTAGAGACGATAGGAGAGCTGACATTATTGAGTAGCCTATGTCATGTCTGACTTTGCAAACAAACAAACAAACAAGCCAAAAGTCCTCTTGAGAGTCCAAAAGTATTCACTCAGAGACCTTTTCAAATGCAGTTAGAATGCCCTTATAATTATATTACAAGTTTTTGTTTTTACAAGCAATGTTTTGCACGTGCATGAGCACAAATGCGCTAGGCTATTAATTTTATACAACGGTGCAGGGCGACACGCTGTTTTGTTTCTTGAATGAATCTGTTTTTGAACGAATCAAGTGAGCCGGATTCAAAGGTCCATTCCGATTAACTCGCTTGTTTTATTTCTAATTGAATCAGCCGTATTGAATGAATCGCTTGATTTGAATGATTCAGTAAATCATTTGGTGGTTTTGTCATATTTATTTATCCATGACAGGCCTACACCAGCCAAGGTGCCAGCTCAAAAAAACATTCAGCAAAATATCCCAGCAGGCACAAAACAAGCACACAACGTCATAAGACGTTGATATTTGGTTAAATTTCGGTTGCGATGTCGGGTGACCAAAATTCAACGTAAATTCAACGTCTAATGTCAATGTTAAATTGATGTCCAATACCGACGTCAGCTGACGTTGAGATTTTGTTGTTTTTAGGTTGTGCAACCAAAATCCAACGTTAAGTCAACGTCAAAATGATGTCAAATATTGACGTCAACCCGATTTTCATTTTCAACCAAAATGCAACGTCTGTCCGACGTCATATCCAACGTCAACCTGACGTTACATAGACGTCTGGTGCCTGCTGGGATTTAATTATCACTATTGACCAAAATTCTTCCGTTTTAGTCCCCAGAAGGAAAAAAAGCTTATAAATAATAGGTCATTTAATAAGGCAAATTTTTCATGAAATAAAAAAACTAATTTTGTAAATTGATACAAATTTTGTAATCACCGTGTAAAATTAGCCAAAGAAAACGACCACAAAATCCCCCCTGAATTATTATTATTCTCTTTTTTTTATCATTTATTTTATTTTTATTTTATTTTTTTTACAATTCGACCACTTGGTGTAACGGTACATGTAGGCCTATTTATACCAAAGATTTTCGGGTCTTTCGGTTCGGTACGCATGTGTACAGAACAAATCATTACATTTTTTCAAGAAATTCAAACAATAAATGCCGTTTTGGCGCTCTTAGATGTGGCGCGACAGATCACTGTATAAGTTCTCAGTTCTAATGGCAGCGCGGAGCACGAGTGAGCGTGATCATCCCTTCATCTTTACTACTAGTTTTAACGTGAAATAAACATGAATGAACAAATCATGCCTCACATAATCGCTCAATCAGTGTTTCAATTGTGGAAAGACGCTAGTAAACAAAATGTCACATAGCATTTCATTTACCCCAGGCAAGTCATCAGTGTCTACAGCTCCTTATTTTCTAGAGAAATTAAGTCTAGAGCATTTTGAGATACTTCATTATATTTTACTTTACCTGTGAGTGATATCCCATAGAGATACTGCAGCTCATCTTAACACAAACACAATATCAACAGGTCACTACACATCTGACCTTCCACTTCCTTCTTGAAAAAAATGTAAGAAAAGGAGAATCACAAACAGCCATTAGTGAAAAGAATCCAGATGGACTGAGAGAGTCTGTAGTGACAGAAAGAAAAATGTAAGAACTAGTAGTGATTGGATGGATTGTTGAGTCTGTGACAAGCGGACAGGCCTAATTAAGATAAACCATGATGACCTCACACAATGAAAGAAATCACAATCAGTCCATAAGCTTAATCAACTGGCAAACCCACAGAACTGTTAGAGATTTAAGACTGCTAAAAAGCAAGCAATATATTTCGGTTTAGTCTAAATTCATCTCCCTTAATCTGAATGGAAATCATTTACACTCTCTGGCATCCTCTCTTTCAGGATATGTGCAACCAAAGTAAATGTCTGATTATTCAGCACTGAAGTGTGGTGAGTAAATATAGAATTATCTCTAAAGTAGAATTCCATATATTTAGCAACAGTTTTTAACATAAGAGCGGGTGTAGCCAGTTTTAACTTAAATGAGAAGCGTCCGGTCACCCACTTCCAGTTCTGTAGCTGTACAAAAAAGTACTGCAAACTGGTAAATGTTATCATATTAATTTAATACACTACTTACATAACCATGAACACATGTTTTTGTAGCACTTTTACAACAATTTTTACAACATTTACTGCACTTTTTATTCTTTAGTTATTTACCTATACAAGTTAATGAATCTCGCACATTCATATGAAATAGCTCACTTCTGCGTAAAGCAATATGGGTGGAAGAAACAATCATACAATTTAAATTAAATTTAAATACCAGTCTGTCATATCAGATACTCCACGCACAGTTTAAACAGTTTGTTTATATCATAATTATTTAATATGCAAAAGTACAAGTAAAACTCTCCTCAAAGATAGGCCTGTCTAGACATAACTAATTATTCTCTGATAAATCTCCACACACTTACATTACAGATTTATAGTTAGAACATTAATCAAATCCAGGAATAACAAAACATAGTGGCCATTCGATAAGTCCTGTCCCAACTTCCTGTTTCAATAGAAACAATATAGGACAGAAAACTGTTCATAAAACCATATTTCTGTGTTCTTTAACATCATACACTTTAAACACTTTTGTGTGTTTAAACATCTTAAACATCTAGTTGGTTTTCTGTTTCCATAGCATATTTATTTCAAAGCTGTTAGAGATGTTAGAAAAGGATTTCTTGAGCTGAATAAATAATATTAAAATAAAAACAAATCATTAGTGACCATTAACCAACATCAGGGAACCACGAACATGCAGATGTGTTTGGTAAATATTAAAATACTGATTTCAAACCTCACTAGATAATTCAAGTAAATATTGTAGATTAGAGGGCTGACAAAAAAGTTCTGTGTTAAATAAACAGGCTTCAAAAATCAGACCTGATGTACGCTATTTTATAAAATATCATGAGACCTTGAATCAAATACAGCGTACAAAGAGGTGTGCTTTAGTCTTTATAAATCTGGCTATGTGGTCATTCTTCCTAAAGATAGAACATGTTGGAGGGGAAAAGAGAGAGACAGAGGTGATAAGAGAAACACCAACAGGGCAAAATCTGCTAGCTTCTCTTTCTTAGTCTCGTCTGTCGTTTCTGGAGCAGAATAAAGCAGGCAAGCGTTCATCATATTCCCTAGATTAGAGCACTTTAGGATATTCAGTCTGGGCGCCTGCAAGTGTGTGTGCGCATGTGTATTTTATTCATACTTGATTGAAAGTCCAATTCACTATAAGTCACCCACAATTCCACTAATCCACCAAGTACTTCCAAAACAGGGCACTTCTATTAACAAGAGTTTTTAGTAACAGTAAATATGGCCGACAAACACTGAAAAGAAACATCCACTTCTGCATAATCCAGCCTTTACATAAAGCTAGAAATCAAAGAGGGAAATAGGAAACGTCACTGTGCTCTGCTGCTCTAGTTTCTGTAATTACAGGTTTCTAGCGGTAATTAACACGAAACCCTTTAGCCTAATGAAAGTGTTTCGGTATCATTAAAAGTCTGAAGGGTATATATTGCTGTGACTACACCCATTGACCTAATATATGGCTGGTAATGTCACAGGTACAGTCCAGGTCCTGCAGATGTGTTTGCGTTGTAGAAATTGGTCTGAATGTTTAAGAAGGGATGCGAACTAATAGAAGATTTTTTTTTATTTCTTCATTTAAAGGTCTAATGGCAAGCTGAAGGCAGTTTTACATGCCCCCTCCAGCTCTCTAAACACATTTGTCCAATGTACAATCACAAACTCAACACACATCAGGTGAAAAAAAAAAAGCAAGAATCTGCTGTAATGGTTAAAGACACCCTTTGAATTTGTACTGCTCTATTTAAAGAATCATGGCTTGCTAAAAACATCAACATTTTCCAAAAAATTCCAAAAAACAAATCTGGGGAGAAACTTTTGATCAACTATTCCACTGCACAAAATGGTTGTGTAGTCAACCATTGTGACCCATGGATAATATGAAAGTATAGTTCACTAAATCACTATTGGCTTCAATGTACAGTGACTTTCAACAGTAACACAGAATTACTTAACTGGATTATAAAGAAGCTAAAGAGCCAGACAGTCTGTCTGTTTGCAGAAGTTATCTTAGTTCACTTTGCTGAATCCTCTGCTCTTGAATTAGGCTGTGTACAAAAGGCAAAGCTATTTCCAGCCAGATCAGAGCCCTTTTACATAACGATCACTGAGTGACCAATGGAAAAGGCAAGAACTGAAGACATCCTTTTGCGGATGTTCAGATCAATAAGTCTCTCTAGGTCCATAACTGAGGACCATTTAAAATGGTTTGTGGTTCACTTTTCGAGAAAAGAACATAATAAATGTAGATCATTTATAACACAAGATGATTTTATTGAGATCATTTGAGAGGTTGCTAACTCTTAGGTTATAGTGAGGATAGTAAGGCATCAGCATTAGTGTGTATACTCACCTCTCCCTCTCTGTAATTAGATTCTGTGATTAGTGGGTATGTAAATATACAGTTATGTAAACGGTAGAATGTCGAATTAGATGTTGAGCAAATTAAGACAATGGCTGCATCCACATTCACACTCTCACTAAGAACAAATCATATACTACACTGGTGATAGGAAAGTCCATACTTTTAAGAATTTAGCAATATTGTGCTATTACTACATTATAAAATAACATCTTTATACTACTATATCTGCTTGATATACATTTTGGCTTCTAGCTAAATACATTAGCTTTAAATTAATTAATTAACTGTAACAATTCATGTTTCTTGACCCTTAACCAAAAGGTCTAAAAGAAAAAAACAGAAGCTGCTTCTACTCTTTAGGATGCACCATATGTGAATGTAAAGCATGATATGATTACGAGGAAGTGCATCTAATATTATAATGTATATGTCAGCAGTAATTATAAATTAAAATTAATCAAAATTGAAAATTAAAAAACTAAATAAATTTAATCAAGATAAATACAAAAAAAAAAAAAGAAAAGCAAAAGTTTCCATGTCAAAACATGACAAATCATGAGATATGAAACTTTAAAATATGAAAAAGGTTTGGTAGGTAATGTGTTCCATAATTAATCAGCTGAATGATTCATAATTTTTTACATAAACTCTGAGAAAACTATGTGTTTACTTAAAGGGAGTGTACTGACCTCAAAAGTGAAAACAGTCAGTAAACAACTGAGAATCTTTTGAGACACATGCAGAGAAATTACTCTGGGTATTGTTACAAGTTATGTGTACTGCCATGCAAAATTTGCAGTCGATATGATTTTTTTTTTTTCATAAATACAACAAATTAAAAATATTGTTAAGTATTAGTATAGATTAAAATTAAATATTTACTGTCACTAAATAAGTATCGCTGAACAAAAAAACAAACAAACAAAAAAAACAGATACTGACCCCAAACTTTTGAATGGTAGTGTAGATTAAGTGTGCATTTTGTTTTAGCAAATTTCAAACAGACATGCAAAGCTGTTTATTTAAATATGTATTCTGTGACGTCAACATTATAGACATGCCTAAACCTGTTCTTTCCCCTACACACAAAAACACACATGCATGCAGAAACATGTAGCACACACACACACAGGTGCAAAGAGGAGGGGTGGTGTGCCTGTCAGCCACTAGCAGGTGAGGAACTGAAGTATTCAAATAAGGTCTGAGACTGAGTGTAAAGAAGGAAGGAGATAAGAGAACTCAACATGAAGCAAATATAGAGCCAATAAACAGAGTGGCTCAACATCCAGACACAATGCATCAATGCACACACACACACACCAAAGCTGAGGTCACGCGACTGTTGTGACCTTTACTGCCTTCTTAAATCATCACAGAGTCACAACATACACACACGCTTCCTGCAGCTTCGCCTGTCACTGGTATTTCCTTTGGTCATGACTCACGGTTCAGCAGTCTCCATTATGTGGCATCAACCCAATGATCGCAGAAACTGCAATTATGCCTCTCCTTCTCCTCCTAAGCTTGTCAGAAGATCCTTCATCCTCTTTTTCTTTTGCCCATTTGCCTTTCTCCTTCTTATATGGAGAAATTTGCTGATTCATTCCAAAGTGAATGAACTAGTGGCAAATGTGAGTTGTGGACAAACCCTGTTACTTCAGCAAGGTGAGTGTTTAAATATACACACTTGACTCTTGATGTTTAACCCTAAAGTCCAAATAAGACACTTATTTTGCAATTACACCATGTGTTAAAAAGTGCAGTTGTATGTAGCAAAGTGTAACACTGTGTGAGTGTTAATGAGAGGAAGGAGGGAAAAAAACACCATCTTTGTGCTTCTGGCCAAAGGCACAGCTGTCCCTCTCTGTACCTCCCTCCCTCCAACTCTTTCACAGACCGTCTGTTAGACCGTCTATAGACCGTCTCCATCAATGATTGTCTGTTTACTTCTCCCTTGATTTTTGCATCCTCATTTTTTTAAACTTCATTTAACACTGCCATCAGTTCTTAATTTCTAAACGACTTTACATCATTAACCGAGGATGTCAATCTCAGTCAATCATGCCCAGAAAGCACAGTAGCTGAGCTTAAAAAATGATTTTCTCTGCCTCATGCTTTACTCTCCCAGTCTGTATTTTTATTTTCTCCTCCCTTTTATTATCCACAGCAATTTTCCTTAACACCAAGCCACATCTGTAACATTGTTACTGAAGCGTTTCTGTCTAGTCTTTTAAAATACTATACACTCCATATCCAGGGAAACCAAACACTTGCTGGGCAGAAAGTGAGATTATAATGATTTGATTGCTTCTCCCTATGGCAGTATGCCACACCGGCTCCTTCCACGCCAAAACTCGTATCTTGCTTCTGACAATTTAAGCAGTTTTAAATGAAAAGGATTAAGACTCTCAAGGGACTGCCACGTCATGCATTATTGTTTACTAAAAAGCTAGGAAAGTTGGCAAAGCGGATTTAACATGCTGACATGGGTTTGGATAACGTGAGGAAGCAAGCGGGTACGTTTGTTTCTGGTTGTGTGGTTTATAGACGAGGGGAGGGTACGAGAGACATGAGGAGTGTACCAAACCACATGGTCATCTCTCTTTTTTTTCTCGAAGTGCTGGAGGTTTCCTCCTGAGACAGGTTTATAGTTAATCTCTTCACTCATCTTTGACTTCACGTAAACGAAGCCTTCACAAACCAGTATTTTAAAAGTATAAAAAACTTTAGATTTTCCTTTTACTTACACTGAAAAGGAGCCACTTGGCTATCTAAAACACTGCTGTGCCACAAGCCCATAGGAACCGTCAAATTAGAAAGTACAATGGCAGAACAGTGTAAGTAGGGCTACCTGGAGAGTTGTTCATCACGGTTAAACTGAATGAGTGAATTATTTTTGTGGTGGTTGTTATAAGCTAGGCCTATATCACAGGTCAAAAGATATTTGCATATAATAGCTACGGGAAGTATTCACATTTCTGGAGGCATGAACACAATTCTCGCCACCTATTGGTGTAAAGATATAGCTTGCAAAAAAAGTTCACTGAATTATTTTTAGTGAACGGAAAAGAATCTAATCTTTGTAATAAATGAATATGTGTTCTAGAGACAGGAAGCCATGTTCATCACCTTTGTCACAGTTCTACAATTTCCCTGCCGAGACGGTATATGGTCCTTCTCACATTTTCCAGACTTTAGACGCGTTTTCATTTAAATTGCGCGCCATATAAAATATTTAACTATTAACTTAAGAGTTCCTGGTTCATCGCTTCACCGACGCGGCGTACGTGTTTGTGACGTCACCGCTAGTTACGGGATAACGCGCGCTCGCGCAGGTAGTTAAATCGAAATACAGTTAACTTAGTAACTAATGCGCTCTCCTTTTAGCGCTTAAAGTCTCTGGAGACAGAATGTGGGTCAACTGCAGATTGACGCTTAAACACACACTTACATTCAGCCCATGTAATGATGTTACAAAGATAACTTAAACACTGCTGCAATTACAAAGCGCACTTATCTATGAATATACAATGGGTTCTTGACCTGCTGGTGACTTTGTCACGGCTTTTGTTTATTATATATTACCCTAATATACTGTTTAATGGTTCTAAACGATTCATAGTCTCGACTAGCTTACTTTTAGACGGTAAAGGTTTCACAAACGAGTCTTACCTCACAGTCGTAGAGATCCGTTAGCTGGTCAATAATCCACTCTTCCAAATTAAGTCTCTTTCTCAGTTCTTTCCGGTCGTATTTCACTGTGACCCGTCCTTGCTTGCGGACCGGGGTCTCGGCTTCCTCGGTTGAACCGGGAGGCGTCTGGAAGTAAACGCGAGCTTGCTGGCTCGATTCTGGACTTGTTACCGCCGCCATAGTCCGCTAATAATCTGTGAATAACCGGCTGATACAGTAGATCAGGGTTTCTTCCCCGTGTTTGCTGAGCAGTGTGATTTAAAAGGCCACTAATAGAGCTATTTATTCCTTCTCGCAGAACTCAATGGCATTTGGCAATTATTTAATAATATTTCTAAAGTCATATAAAGTTACTTCTATATTTGGATGTTTGTTTCGCTTGGTCTTGTCACAGTCTATCAAGTCATTAAGCACTTACAGGACTGCAAACCGCGTGTCTCCCTTTGCTTTAGAAAGTAAGCCACAAACACTCAAATCACTTCAAACTCCAGCGTCTTCCTCGTAGCCCACTGTTTTCCCTCAAATAAAGATGGAAGCCGTTTACAAAGATTTATCCGTTCGTTTAAAGAGAAAGGCAGACTTTTCCCCCCTCTAATACAAAGCAATAAATACGAAAACAAACAGTGCAGTGTCCCCCTTCTTTCCTTCTTTTTTGTCCTTCCTTTCCCCTCCTCTCTCTTCCTACTTCTGCTTTCCTCACGAGTGATGTGTATGTAACCCCCTCTGAGCCACGGCTGTCCTATCTCTCCCTCCCTCTCTGCCTGTCTCTCTCTCCCTCTCCCTCTCTGTCTCTCTCTCTCCCTCCCTCTCTGCCTGTCTCTCTCTCCCGCTCTGTCTCTCTCTCTCTCCCTCTCTGCCTGTCTCTCTCTCTCCCTCCCTCTCTGCCTGTCTCTCTCTCTCCCTCTCTGCCTGTCTCTCTCTCTCCCTCTCTGCCTGTCTCTCTCTCTCCCTCCCTCTCTGCCTGTCTCTCTCTCTCCCTCTCTGCCTGTCTCTCTCTCTCCCTCCCTCTCTGCCTGTCTCTCTCTCCCTCTCTGCCTGTCTCTCTCTCCCTCTCTGCCTGTCTCTCTCTCTCCCTCCCTCTCTGCCTGTCTCTCTCTCTCCCTCTCTGCCTGTCTCTCTCTCTCTCTCCCTCTCTGCCTGTCTCTCTCCCTCCCTCTCTGCCTGTCTATCTCTCCTTCTCTGCCTGTCTATCTCTCCCTCTCTGCCTGTCTATCTCTCCCTCTCTGCCTGTCTCTCTCTCTCCCTCTCTGCCTGTCTATCTCTCCCTCTCTGCCTGTCTCTCTCCCTCCCTCTCTGCCTCTCTCTCCCTCCCTCTCTGCCTGTCTATCTCTCCCTCTCTGCCTGTCTCTCTCTCCCTCTCTGCCTGTCTCTCTCTCTCCCTCTCTCTCTGCCTGTCTCTCCTTCCCTCTCTGCCTGTCTATCTCTCCCTCTCTGCCTGTCTATCTCTCCCTCTCTGCCTGTCTCTCTCCCTCCCTCTCTGCCTCTCTCTCCCTCCCTCTCTGCCTGTCTATCTCTCCCTCTCTGCCTGTCTCTCTCTCCCTCTCTGCCTGTCTATCTCTCCCTCTCTGCCTGTCTCTCTCTCTCCCTCCCTCTCTGTCTCTCTCTCTCCCTCTCTACCTGTCTATCTCTCCCTCTCTGTCTCTCTCTCCCTCCCTCTCTGCCTGTCTCTCTCTCTCCCTCTCTGTCTCTCTCTCCCTCCCTCTCTGCCTGTCTCTCTCTCTCCCTCTCTCTCTCTCTCCCTCCCTCTCTGCCTGTCTATCTCTCCCTCTCTGCCTGTCTCTCTCCCTCCCTCTCTGCCTCTCTCTCCCTCCCTCTCTGCCTGTCTATCTCTCCCTCTCTGCCTGTCTCTCTCTCCCTCTCTGCCTGTCTATCTCTCCCTCTCTGCCTGTCTCTCTCTCTCCCTCCCTCTCTGTCTCTCTCTCTCCCTCTCTACCTGTCTATCTCTCCCTCTCTGTCTCTCTCTCCCTCCCTCTCTGCCTGTCTCTCTCTCTCCCTCTCTGTCTCTCTCTCCCTCCCTCTCTGCCTGTCTCTCTCTCTCCCTCTCTCTCTCTCTCCCTCCCTCTCTGCCTGTCTCTCTCTCCCTCTCTGCCTGTCTCTCTCTCTCCCTCCCTCTCTGCCTGTCTCTCTCTCTCTCTCCCTCTCTGCCTGTCTCTCTCTCTCCCTCCCTCTCTGCCTGTCTCTCCTTCCCTCTCTGCCTGTCTATCTCTCCCTCTCTGTCTGTCTCTCTCTCTGCCTGTCTCTCCCTCCCTCTCTGCCTGTCTCTCTCTCCCTCTCTGCCTGTCTCTTTCTCTCCCTCTCTGCCTGTCTCTCCCTCCCTCTCTGCCTGTCTCTCTCTCCCTCTCTGTCTCTCTCTCCCTCCCTCTCTACCTGTCTCTCTCTCTCCCTCCCTCTCTGCCTGTCTCACTCTCCCTCTCTGCCTGTCTCTCCCTCCCTCTCTGCCTATCTCACTCTCCCTCTCTGCCTGTCTCACTCTCCCTCTCTGCCTGTCTCTCTCTCCCTCTCTGCCTGTCTCACTCTCCCTCTCTGCCTGTCTCTCTCTCCCTCTCTGCCTGTCTCTCTCTCTGACTGTCTCTCTCTCTCCCTCCCTTTCTGCCTGTCTCTCTCTCTCCCTCCCTCTCTGTCTCTCTCTCTCCCTCCCTCTCTGCCTGTCTCTCTCTCTCTCTCCCTCTCTGCCTGTCTCTCTCTCTCCCTCTCTGCCTGTCTCTCTCTCTCCCTCTCTGCCTGTCTCTCTCTCCCTCCCTCTCTGCCTGTCTCTCTCTCTCCCTCTCTGCCTGTCTCTCTCTCTCCCTCTCTGCCTGTCTCTCTCTCCCTCCCTCTCTGCCTGTCTCTCTCTCTCCCTCTCTGCCTGTCTCTCTCTCTCCCTCCCTCTCTGCCTGTCTATGTCTGCTAGATTTTGGGTACTCATCAGTAGCTTTTTTATTGCTTTATTGATCAGGAAACTAAAGGTAAAACAACCAGTTAAAGGTATACAAAAAAAAAAAAAATATAATAATAATAAAAAAAGAAGCTAAATAAAAAGTTTTACACTTAAAGAAATAATGTGTTTGAATCACTTTCAGAATGATTTCTTTCCCCTAGTTGGTAGAAAAAAAACATTAAAATTCCATCGAAATCCACCCAGCTTTGAGCATTTAAAGTAGTAGAAGACATTATTGTAAAGCACACTCAAAACACAGAACGTTATCGTCTGTTTGTGTGGACAATAACTATCGTTTTTGTCTGTGACCTCCGGACAAACCAGTCTTCTAGAAAAAAAAAGCATATTATTCTATGTGGAGCGGGTCGCCCCCTCGTGGGCGCTACCAAATTGACATCACATGACAAGCCTTGTCAAACAGTTGACTGAGTTACTAATAATGAACCTTTAATATCATACAACAATTTATTGTGACTGAATCTAAAAAAAAAGCCCCATATGTGAATGTGTGGTATGAAAACAAACAAAAACCAACGAAAGATAAACAAACAACATCATTGAAAAAGCAGCATTAAACAAATTTAATGCATCTAGTCACCACTGAAATTACTGGGACAAAAAAAGTCAGCTAAACAGTTTAATTTGAAATAATATGCTAGTTTACTACTCTTGCAATTATGACATAAGGAGAGTACTATGCCAATTTGACATTTCAAATTAAGTCAAAACTTACTGAGAGCAGCTTTAAGAAGTAGGCTACAGGATAAGTCTTCCATCATTTATTAAAATACAAAAAACAGACAAACAAACAAACACAAAATAATGAAAAGTGGAATGTTGTTAGAATGCTGTAGGCTGATTATAGAGGCTACATAACATTCCTACCTCTACTGTAACGTTTTACAAGTGGCATGAAGATAATGATTTATTCAAAATACTGTGTCTGGATCTTACAGTCCAGTAAGCCCACTGCATGCTGTGACACAGTTTTTCTCATACATGCATTCATACACATAGACATATGTACAAATATTTGAATAATTGAATATTTTAAGACATTATTACTGATTATTGATTTGCTACTGAATTGTATTATCATGTGCAAATAAATCTAGAGCAGGTTTGTATGTGTACTCTTGCAACCCCGCTATGCTCTCAGCATTTTACAATCCCTATGCAGGCGTGTGAGGGTTAAGTGGGTAAAGTTGCATGTGCTGCATTTGTGACTTGATTCTTGTTTGAACTTGTAATAATCCCCTAAGAAGGGTTAATACTAGAGAATATACTAAAACAGCTAAAAAACACAATAAATCATGTCAGACCCACCTCATGAAATTAAACACTTGTCATTTTACTCATGTGGTGTGTAAGATGAATAGTTTTATTATAAAAGGTGAAATTATTGTGTGAGCTTGGATGAAAAGGAGGGAGGTAAAATTACTCAAAATAAGCCTTTTTTTGTCTTCTTCGATTTCCTCAAGCAGTCACCCAGGCAAAAGCTCAAGGTGAGAGTTCAGGCACATTCAGTCCTGAGCAATCAAAAATGGCAGCAGTACAAGTCTGAAATAAACGCATGTGCAATATCTGTGTTTCCGTCAGGAGTCTGGATTGCCTTTCATTTGACACTGTCCTGTGCAGATTTAAAGAGCACATTCTCAAAACTTTATTCATGAAAATAAACAATGTAGTTTGCTATGTCTCCACTTGTCAAACCCCTCCTTAAAAAGCATTTCTCTGAAATCACAACATGATTCATGGTCTTTATGACTGACCCAGTATCAAATGACTACCTCAAAATAAATTCTGGCCAGTACGTATCAAATTACGCAACCAGCACAGAGAAAGACAGTACATATAGTGGTGTGAATTAACAACCAAGACATTAATCTCAGTGGTGTTACTGCTGCCACCTGGCTGAAGTGAAAGATGGCATCACAACAAACAACAGATAGAGAAAGAGAATTGGCAGAAGAGTGTTAGGCAAACTGAAAATGACCTATATTAGGGGTATAACAACAGAAATCCAGTGAAATAGGGATCTGGGGAGGAACAGAGTGAGTGAGGATGCCTGCAGTGGGTGGGGAGAGGAAACAAAAGCGCCATTTTGATGAGAGATTAGTTTGATTAGACCACAGCTGTGGCCATTGAGAGAAACTGAAGGAACGATGAGGAAACCGATGCATTTATAACACAGCTGTTGTGTTAAGAATTTGTGTTAAAATTCAGGCTCTAGCGCAGTGCTTCTCAACCTTTTTGAGTCCAAGACCCCCTTTGTTCACAACATTATTCAAAGGCCTTGCGACTTTTCCAGTTGTTTATAATTTACTGGATAAGGATTAAAGATAAGATTTTAAAGAGAGAGAGAGCTTGACTTATATATTATGGTTCTTCAGAGGGAAAAAAAATGTCGTTGAGTGAAAAAAAATTAAAATAAGAAACATATTATATTAATGCTTGTGTTGTGTATTTTAAATCATAATTTTAAGTCATCTTGATGCCTCTTGTAAGTTTGCTGAGGCCATTTGGTTGAAAAACATTTATATTCAGACCATTTATAAAATATTATATCAATCGCATGCTATAGTTTCATAATACTATATAGCATGTAGCCCTGTGTTTGGAACAAGATTAATTCATTCCATGTTCTCTGTGTATGATATAACACTAGATGGCAACAGTGGACTGTTGGACTGTGGTAGACCTTAAGTCAGTCCTGCCTTGACTTTAACAAAGAAGCTTTTGAGGAGGTTTCAGAGCTTTTGGCACACATTTCTGCTATCTAAAATGAAATGTGATCAGCCTTTGCTGCTACTGTAGACTGTGTCAGGGATTTCTCATTAGGTAAAACGGAGAAAAGACAAAACAAATAATAAGGAAAGAACTTTGTATAAAGTTCAGATGACATCTTTAAATGTCATATTTTTAAATCAAATATGTTCTGGATAAAGATGTGTGTGTGTGTGTGTGTGTGTGTGTTTATTAACTTGTGTCTCTGGGCTAAAATACAATGTGCCTTTGTAAGTGCTTGGCTGTTGGTCAGAAATAGTCTCTGATTAGAGTGACTGGATCACTCACTTATCGAAGTTTCAGTTATCTCTCCTCTCGTGACCTTATATTCTCATCTTTCCCTCTCTCTGCAGTGGTTATTATTCTGCATCAAACTTTCTGTTCCAGCTTTACCAAAGTTGCATGCCCTCTTGAGTCCACAAATCTCATTCTTCACAGCCAGGGTTGTATGACACATTCAGAGCACAGAATGAGATGCCTAGCTGGGCTTGACATTGAAAATACGTGTCTCTCTGTGTGTGGTGAGTGTCCCAAAAAGTAATAAAAGTTGAGAACATTTGCACCTTTTAAGGGTCACTGTTTGAATGACTTTCTGCTTTCTTGCTCTCCCAGGAGAATTGCTGTGTATTTTCATCTGGGAAGAGGACACCTGTTCAGGAAGGGGGGCAGTATTAATGGGTGCTGACAAGCTGGAACCTTCCTGTATGCAGCAAAAAGAAACCGAGAAAGCCTACATGAAGACTGAATCATAGGCTGTTGTCTCAAACATCCAGCTGATTCATTTGATTATCATAACATTTTAACTTTACTGTGGTTAGTTAGTTTGTTTAGAATTTAATCGAGAGATTTGATCAAACTGGAATGCTGCATCCACGCCATGTTGAAATGACAACATGTAACGTTCTACTTGACTTGGCAAAACTATCAACGCTTAAATAGGCTGAATCTGTGGCTGTCAGGTGATACAAGTCGTAGCTCTCAGAACATTCCCAGTTTATCAGGTGTAATTACAAGTTCTACGAGGATGTGAATGCTTTTTACAAGATGGAAATCTCATAATTACGGTAATAACAACATGGCGTGAATGCACCTGAAGTATAGACAACATTTAATCAGAATCTCATAATTATTTATATTTATATATAGGCTACATCCACACTATTTGGATTAACTATTTATACAGTTCAACAAGTAATCAACACAATAATTCAATCAAAATTGTCACAAAAGATGTCGTGGCTGTCACCTCATTCAATGTTCCCTACATTACTCCTCTAATATTGTCCACAGAATGAGTGAATTAAAATGAATAAGCAAATTCAGACAATGAGTATGCCGGAAATGCCGTCTTCTGGAGGTGCTGGAATTCATTTGGCACAATGCTTAAAGAGCATGCATTCTCTAGTGCCTACACTCTAAAAAATGCTGGGTTAAATACAACCCAGTGCTGGGTAAATATTGGACAGAACACATGCTGGGTTGTTTTCAGCCAACAGTTGGGTTAAATTTTAACCCAACCTTCTGGGCAGTAACCCAACCGCTGGGTTCGTCCATATTTTACCCAGCGCTGGGTTGTATTTAACCCAGCATTTTTTAGAGCAGGGCTGGGCAACTTCGGTCCTGGAGGGCCGGTGTCCTGCAGAGATTAGCTCCAACCCTAATCAAACACACCTAAAGAAGCTAATTAATGTCTTCAAGATCACTAGAAAGTTACAGGCATGTGTGTTTGATTAGGGTTGGAGCTAAACTCTGCAGGACACCGGCCCTCCAGGACCGAAGTTGCCCAGCCCTGTTTTAGAGTGTAGCGGTTCAGTGTGCATCGTTGTACACTCATTGAGGTGCAGTATGGAACTGATGCGAGTAAAGTTGAATGTCCACTATGGTTTCGGACAAATAGAGCACTGTATAATCGTAAAGGAGGGGCAATTTTAGACACAGCCCAAAACATTAATCTTTGCATGTCACTTCTATTTCCTCCAGTTTAAGAAAGAATTAACCTGAAGCCAGAGAAAAACGCTATGGCTACATTCGAAATCACATACTCTTTGAGTAGGTACTTTATTTCAGTTGTTCTATATCATTGGTCTCAAACTCAATTCCTGGAAGGCCATAGCTCTGCACAGTTTACCTCCAACCCTAATCAAACACCTGATCCAGCTAATCAAGGTCTTCAGGATTAATAGAAATTTACAAGAAGGTGTGAGTTGGAGCTGGTTGGAGCTAAACTCTGCAGAGTGGCCCTCCAGGAATTGATTTTGAGACCACTGCTCTATATGTTATGAACGTGTGTATGTAATCTGGACATACTACATTTGTCATGTTGTCATTGTTATGCACCTACCACCATCAGCCATTTACAACTCCTCTCCCGTGACCTCGCGGGATGGCCTAGTGTCCACTGGATGCGTATTTCTGAACTTTGTAGTAGTAAGTCACCCGGGTAGTTTTCACCTACTGTTTTATGAATACTATGAATTCGAACACACTGCTTTTCACGTACTGTTTTTCGCACACTATCCAGGTGCATCTCAATAAATTAGAATGTCGTGGAAAAGTTCAT
>CM077220.1:33436464-33548964 GCA_039654775.1 Spinibarbus caldwelli
CAACACCTTTTGATAAGAGCAGCGTTGAGTAAGGAGAAAGTTGCCTGTACAACTTGATGCACTTCATGTCTTAAAAGTCATTAATAATTAACTTAAGCAGCCCATAAATGCTGAGTGGTTTGTATTGGGCTAACTCTACTTAGACATTCTCCAGGTGTGTGTCTATGTGAGAGAGACAGGCTGTCGTAAACCTTCAGTATTATAGAACTGTTCTGACCGTTGTAGATAGAAAACAGCATTTCATTTGGAGAGTGTGTGTTAGTGCATCCATTGGCAGATGAGTCTGTCTTTAGAGGCATTCATAAATAAATAACTAGCTGTATTTAACTATAATGAGGTCTTATTATATCCTTATCTGAGGTCATAGCTATAGTTAAGGACATAATGGTCCATCTACCAGAAGGGCAGTTTAACCTTCTATTGTCTAGGCAATATAAGCAATTTTTGACTGATTTTTGATAAAGAATATGCTATAAATACTTTTTATTTATTTTTTTATTTTATTTATGTTTTAATAAACAAAATTAACTATATGACCCAGTTTTTTTTTTTTTTGTTGTTTTTTTAGCCCATCACTGTTATTGGATCTAAAGATGCATCTAATGTAAAAGGGCCCCTTGGATATAATTTTACCTTAAAATACTACATGGCAGCAGATACACTACAGCGCTGAATACTTAAACAGCTGTGACAGCTATAGATACTATAACAAATAATTTTGCGTAAGTGGGGATAAATGGATTTGTTGCATTGTGTGCGCAAAGTGGACCCATGATACAATCACAATGGAAATTTATTTCAGTTTTTTATTGTAGCTCTCTGATGTACACTGCTAATTAAATAACAGCAGAATAATACTGAAGTTTGAATTAAATATGTGAGATTATGGAGGAAGGAAGTTTTGTCTCAGTTGTTTAACATTTCTTGCTACTCAAATTGTGTTACTTATTATTTATTAATTTAATCTAATATATGATTTAAAATAACAATATAATATATATATATATATATATATATATATATATATATATATATATATATATATATATATATATATATATATATCTCATAATACACTTGTCTAGATAAAAATAATTTTCCTTAAGGGGGTCCTTAAGCCCATTTTACTGTAGTCAAAAATAGGTGGCTTATTAATGGCTTTCAAAGATCACATAAATGCTGTTAAGTTATGTAAGAGGGAAAAATAGGGTTATGTTTTATCTCTAAGATGAAAGGTGTAAGTCACATAGCGTTTCTGATGTCATAATGCATTTTGAATGATCTTTAAATAACACAGACATGGATAAAAGCTTTTAAGCTGAGCAAACAAACTCACAATATGTAATTATGATGGGTCAGGGCCTGAACTCTTTTAGTGATGTATGACTTTTTGTTTTGTGACTTAACAGTCTGCTGTGTGTTTAAATCCCTTTCATGCCTTGCATGCTGTCACTGTACAGTTGTGTCACTGATAATGTGCACTGAGGAAATGAAATAGCACAGGGCTCAGTTCCACATGGTGCTGAATGTCAGACTTCAACGAGGAAGAGGTTGATGCAACAGTGTCTTTCTGTTCAGCTCTGCCTCTTTACCACCCTCCTTTTGTGTGCTGTTAATCTCTCCTTCTCTCTGAAGGAAACTGTAGTCAAACATTGTGGCTACTGATGTGATCTAATGATCTATAATATGTTATCTAATTCTCAGAATAAACCGGTGCGAGTCAGACAGTATAAGACGCAATGCTCTAGTGCACCTTTAAACATTCAATGAACCATTTCCCAAAACTCGACTAGTCTGGGATTGAAAGCCGACTTGGACAGGATCCCAATTGATCATGGAATGGACTGCAGCTAAACTTAATCCCCTTCATCAAAACCGCTGCATACACACTGCAGCTAAATACAGTTGTCACTCCTCTTCTGACTGATCAATCTCACTGTGCTCACTTAGAGTTTGGTTATTTCTGAAAATTAACCTTGTGTTGCATTGCTAAATATACACCTGAAAAATTTAGGTAGCGACTACTGAATTTTCAGTATATTTCAGTATATCTTACAGCACCCAACTGAGCAACTTAACGCAGTCATGTAATTAAAAGTAGAAAGTAGAAAAGGTTTCGCTATTAAAAAAACAAAACAAAAACTTAATACTTTTATTCAGCAAGGGTGCATTAAATTTATCCAAAGTGATAATAAAGACATAATGTTACGAAATATTTCTAGTTCAAATCAATTCTGTTCTTTTAAACTTTATATTTATCAAAGAATCCTGAAAAAAGTATCATGGTTTCCAGAATTATTTTCAATATTATTAATAATAATAACAATGCTGTTTGAGCACCAATTCAGCAAATTTGACTGATTTCTAGAGGATCATTTGACACTGAAGACTGGAATAATGGCTGGTGAAAATTCTGCTTTACCATTACAGGAATAAAAAAGTACTGATGCCCCTGAGCAAATCAGCTAGCTGTGAGGTTTGACTTGCAAATTTATCCTCAGTCTTCCGCTTGACAGGTGTCTTTGGTGAAAGTGAGCACCGAGGGTTGTAGTTATTTTGGAGCAATTAGGAAGTAGATACGGTCAAAAATAAGAAACGGTCCTGCTTGTGTGTGTGTTTGAGAGAGAGAGAGAGAGAGAGACAGATGTAGCTGTCTTACATGTTTTCAAGCGGGAATATAAATGTTGTCCAAACCCAGTAAGGACGGTTTGGAATGAACATATACCCTCTGTCTAAACAAACCAGTCTGACAGAGGATTCACAAGGACTATAATATTCATCTTTTTCTCTCCAAGGGAATGCCACAGGAAGTATTTAGGGTTTGTGATTAACCGTGTGAACTGCAAGCAACTATGCAAGCATTTCTCTCAATGGAGCAGAAAAACAGCAATGACTTGGACGCACAGGGTGACCGAGTGAGGGATTGGCTGGTGTAGGAGGATAATTCTGAGAGGGGAGGGTGAACTGTGTGTGAGCAGAGAGAGGTTTTGTACACGGAGGCCAAACAAGGAGATAACATGGAGGAAAATATTGAGAAGTGACGCCAGGCACGCTGAGGCACACAGAAATTAGAGACCATGTAGGCAGAGAGGAAAAAATCACGAGAAAAAGACAGAACAACTGACAAACACTAAAGTCTACTTCTGTTACTGATGACCCACTTGCTGTCTCCTCACTTGTCAGTCTCTTTCCACTTTTGTCTTCCCTCCTCTTTCTCGTTCTTCGTCGTGTACTCGTGCTAACTGCTTATGCGTGTTTGTATGAGATGTGGTAAATCTGGAAATCTCACACTATTAAGCCCACAAGTTAAATATTATTGTTTTGTCTATATCAAGTGTGACAAGCTGTGTGTTTTGTGTGTGTATGTGTGTTTAAGAGACTATTTGACTTTGAGGAAGAAAGGAGTTGTGCATGTTTCGTCATGTCTGGTGCGCATGTGTACACAAGAGCTTGGCACATCCTGTGAAGGGAATTGCTCCACACGTATTATAATATTAATGTTGTTTATGTTTTTATGGTTCCCTAAATATCCTAATTGAGGCAGTGTGTTTTTGTATGTAGAGACTCATGATCAAGCTGTGAAATAATTTTATTTTATTTATTTTTTTTCACATTTTCTGGAAAATATATACAGAATGAATCTAAACAAGTTAAGCGATGCTGGTAATTTAACTTTTATTTATTTATTTATTTTTGCCGAAGGCATATTTTGACAAAACATTTATCCTAGTAAACACACAGGTGTTGAAGAATGTGGGCAATTTTGTGTTACTTTTTTTGGTCTGCTTTTACTTGAGCTCGTAAGCAACCAACCAGAATACCACAGAATTTACATTTATATTTAGGCCTATTCATTTAGCAGACTCTTATCCAAATCCACTTAGAAATGAGGAATACAACAAGTGATTTATCATAAGGAGGGATTGACACAAGAAGTGCTAGCGATACAAAGTTTCAAATATCATCCAGAGTGCTACAATACAAGCTAGAAGAAAGAATAGAAAAACAAGTGTGTGTGTTTCTTAGTGCTCATTGAAGAGATTTAAGTTGTTTCTAGAATATTGTCAGAGATTCGGCTGTTTTGATAGGATTAGAAAAATCATTGCACCAGACAGGAACAGTGAATGAAAATGTTCTGGAAAGTGATCTTGTTGTGATGAGGCGCCGCTCACTTACTGACCACAAGCTTCTGGGGAGGATGTAGAATTATACATGCCAACCACCTAGCAACATGCTCAGAACACCCAGAAACCGCATAGAAACGTCCTGGCAACCAGCCACAACACCCTAGCATCATACTACTTTTACACTTGTAAGCACATACTGTAGTATGCTTACAAGTTTAACACTTGTAAACATACTTTACTACTTTTAAACTATGCATGCTAGTCTACTTTCACATGTAAGTGCCACATGTAAGTTCAAATTTTTTCTCTCATTAATTTCCTCCTTATGTTTTTTCATTTCATTATTTGCTTGTCCTCTCCCCAAACTGATCGGATCCTCCTCCGCTTCTCATTTCTTCATTCTTCACACGTCTATCCAGTGAACACATGTGCATGCACACCAGTGGCGTGTGGTGGTCTTCTGAAATGTGGAGGCAAAGTCTTCTCTCTGAGTTTGGTATTTTAATTTAAACTTATGTTCTATTTCCATATGATGTTTACACTGTTTCCAGATTAAAGGCATATGGAACAGCATTTATATGACACTAGAAACAAATAACTATTACAGTAATATTTTAGTATGTGTATATTATCATAATTATTATATATTAAAACCAAATACTCTCCCCAAAATGAAAATTCTGTCCTCAATTATACTCACCCTCAAGTCCATAAGACCTTTGTTCATCTCTGAAACACAAATAAAAATATTTTTATTTTGAGATTTCTGTCCCTGCATTCAAAGTCTATTCCACTAAAACTGTAAGGCTTAAAAACAAGACATCACAAAAGTAATCCATATATATTGAGCGGTTTAGTCCAAGTCTTCAGAAGACACACGATCGCTATATAAAATAAACAGATCTATTTTAAGCTTTTATTTACATATAAACATTGATCCACACACATACATAGAGCACATCAAGTATGGTAAACAGGTGGCTTATAGTAAGGCTCACTTGCTGATCATTAAGTGATCAAGTTTTTGATTCCAACTCAAGTGAAAGGGATGTCAATGAATGAGCTGTTCACTTTATAATTAATCCTCCATTTGCACCAGTTCTAGGTGTTTTGCGTCCTGTTGCGAATGTAATCAGCCAATCACAGCTGCGTGGAGGCCCTTTCTCACAGTCACTGCACACTTTTGGACCTCACTGAGAATACACTGATCTCAAAGGAGGCAAAGACATGTTTGTTTCTGCCTGAAACTTGATCGGCTAGTGTTATTTAAGGACAATATTGCATTTAGAAGAAAGTGCTTTGATCTCATATTTCGTAATATTTGTTTAGGTTTTTGTACTGTTGATTTATTTCTCATCAGAAATTTGTTGTAAAGGCATTGCCTCCTTGGGGAGAAACACCTTTGTTGCCCACAGATGCACATTGCAAGGGGTTGATGTGGTTTGCAACATGCAAAACTCGACCGACCTCATACCATCTTATACGCGTCAGCATGCTGTTTTGGTTTGCTGCCAGAAAACAACTGATTTGAAAGTATATAGGAAACAAGTAGCAGCAAGAAAATGCATGCATCCGGGAGCTTTTCGGTCACCTGTGCTGATTATTTAGGATAAGAGCTGTCTATGAACAGTTTCCTGGAAAGGGCTGAGAGTGGAACACTTATCCAGGTGGGCCACTGGAGCTGTACTTGCATTTGTTGACTCTTACCACACTGCTAATGGAGTCTCACCTCACTGCAAAACAAGCCTCCGCACACTTTCAGAAGGAGAAAACAGAGCTTGAAGAGGAACATGAAGAACAGAGTCATTATTGCATATTCAAACAGAACATGTGTCGGAGTGGATGACCCACAGTTCACATATGGGTGTGTTTGACCTCTGCTCGCCCCCTCCAGCCCTTCCTGTTCTTCTGTTTCGCCCTCTCGTTCAGGAAGGAGACCTTTCTGCGTCTGTGTAATTCAGACCAAGTCATTCACTCTTATGAAAGGTTGCTGTAAATCAGCCTTTATAGTGCATTAGAAAATGTCTCTCTTCCTTCCTCTTTCCGTCCTTCCATCTTTCTTTATTTACCTTAACCTGGGATTTCTTTGGCATTTTCTTTCCGCTCTTCGTCATTCCTTTTTTTATTTTTTTTTAAGCGGTTTTATCCCTCTTGGTAAATGTGCTAAAGGGATAGTTTACCCCTATATTAAACTTGTGATCATTTACTCACACTCATGTTGTTCCAATCTGTATGGTTTTCATAGTTTTGTTGAACAGACTGTGAAGATTGTGCTGGTCACTCTTTTCCATTCATTTATATTGAAGAAAATATTATAAATGTGCTCCATAAAGACTTGTTCACACAGACAAATGTTCAGTGTGAGAATTCTGTGATTAAACCTTTTGTTTTGAATAAACGGTTATTATAATGTCTGCATGTTGCAGTGTTTTTCTTCTTCTACTTATTTTTCTTCTTCTTTATGGAGAGGTGTACTAATTTCTTTTCTAATATACTGCAAAGAAAACTGGCCAACCAATAAGATTAGCACTTTTGGTCACATGCCCTGAGCCACTGCCTTTACATAAAATTGACTTGGTGGCACTCATGACAAGTATTTTTCTAAGTGACAGTGATCAGCAGAAGAATTGAAAACTATCTTTCGTTGCCTCTTTTGTATTTAGTGGCGTTTAATAAACTACGCTGTGAATACAAGGATTGGAACAGCTGTTTGAAAACATGTAACTGAGGTAACCAGGGTATTTCTGCTTTTCAGTAAGTGCCGCCTACTGTCAGAGAGTTATGCCTTGTCCAAATACCCATACTTGCGGTCTTTGCACTTGACAATTTACATGACGTATTTCCTGTATTTGGCCCAAGTATTCAAGTGAGGATGAAGAACACAAGTGTGTGTCAAACTTTTCATTACCTGATGGGACACACTTATAGTGTTGTAAAAATGCAAGTGTTTACATAGCTTTATTTGAATTTTAAATACTTTGCATTTTAAAATCAACTTCTAAATGTCTGTTCAGTAGTCCCTATAACATGACAATTTAATTTGTGGTGCTTCTAATTAAGTGATAAAAAACAGTTGCAGATGTTGTACAAAATAAATATCACCACTATTCATCTTTGCACAAATAAAACGTAAAAACACTGTTTTTCTACCAAATTATATGTAATATCTAATTATTATATTAATATTTAACTTACATTGGAAAGGTTTCCATGACCTCTCGTGAGATCTCGGCAAAAAGTCTCACGATTTATTTCCAGAACATGATGCATGATGGGATACACTAAGCCTCGAATAGCGCTCCGGAGGTGGTATTCGAGAGAGTGTGGATTTAGTGTGTGTTAAGGGCACTGCGCTTTGCCATTTTTAAGACCTGGGACAGTCTTGCGCACTTACTTCCTGTTTCCTTAAATTATTTTAATTGTTTATTCTTATAATAATAATAATAATAATAATAATAGTTGTTATTATTATTATTATTATTATTATTATTATTATTATTATTTATAACTGCATTATTTGATAATGTTTCTTGAGGTGCACTTATAATGTTATGATTTTTACATCAAAAAATAATTGAAAATATAAAAGAACATTTTCTACCCTGATTTTAGCGACTTCAATAGAAATGCCCTTCAATTGTGACTTTTAGCGACTTCAATGGAAAGATTGGCTAACATCTTTTCATATAAAATAAGTAGCCTATTACATGTGTAGCTCTCTAAATAACTTTGACTATGTTTTTACTATTACAGCTGTTGAGATGAACTAGCCTAATCATGGAAAGTGTTGATTATAGCATTATATTTAGATTTGAATGGATGGATGCAGCAATGAGCATTGTAGCTGATGACAGACTGTTGAGCGCATGAATGCAGTTATCTCGTCATTGCAACTCGGGGTTTTTGCAATGACGAGATAACTGCATTCATGCGCGGGGTTTTTTTCTTCATAATGTAAATAAGAGATTCATTTTGCAGTGTAGACTGCATCACTGAATATAAACTTGCGCTGTGTTATTGACAGCCCCATCAATTATAAAGAGAGCGTTCTTTGATCGCTTTCTGTGTATAATTTAAGATTAGGCATTAGAATGAAAATGGTTAATTACATGTTGTGGTATTACTGTCAGGTCCATATCTTACAGTAAACGTCTGTTCGCAAAGCCTGTGCTGAAATTGCGACTGATTTACCAAAGAATCCACAGTGAAATGTACTGAACAAAAACATAAATCTCTACTTAGACATCCAAATAGTTAAAAATAAATAATCACTTTCCTCGTATTAGAATCCTTTGGAAGGTGATGATATTTTTAGTCCAGTGATCTTGTATTGCTCTTCTCTTCTTCTCATCTCACCAGTGGGCGGGGCCAAAGATTTGATTGATTTGATTCTGCAGAGGCAGGCTTTCGTTGCACTATTACATCAAAATGTGTCAATGTGAAACGAGTCATTTTCAGATCTTGTTTTCAATAAAAGCTGTTTTTAGACTAACGAGTAAGTTTTGGACTAATAGTATACTGACCTCTTACACGTCAAAACATCAAGGTAAATTTCATTTCTCAATTCATGACCCCTTTTAACATGTATAGCTTGTATCCATTTTAATCATATTAGACAAATGAGATCTACATACATATTTGAATATTATTCTTAACTAAAGCTTTAGTCAAATCTACAAGTAAGATAATAAAGTTTCTACACAAATCAGTATATACTGTCCATTTATTTATTTTGGAAAGTATCCTTGCGGGATAATGTACAGTCAGGTGGTCATTATTGCAAAATAAACCCCTTCAGGGTAATGCATGATCCCTCTGCCTCACGTCAGGGTCTATTTAGCAACAATGAGCGACTGGCTTTACATTATCCTTTACTTACCTGTATGTAAATGTGTCCATGCCCTGATAATCTGCTGAGTCCAAAGGTGAAATCCTAACATAAAAACCTGCATTTTGACAAGGCGACACATAAAATTTACATGCTGACAGTTTGGCACACAAAACCCAGGTTTATTAATGGTAGTTTTGATTATGCAGATTTTAATTGTAAACTATTTTTTTCTCTCTCTCTGTCCACTTTCTATCTGCATTCCCAGACTTTGAGGTGTTAAAGTCAGTCATGTTGTCGTGTGTCTGTGTATGTGCCAGTGTATGTGCATGTGCATTATGTAAGAGCTATAAAAGCATGTAAATACTGGAAGCCAAATACACCCAAGAGCCAAGAGAGCAGGCCACTCACCCACTGAAATAACTGACATTGTTGATGCATTAGCTGTGTGTGCCTCTATCTGAGAGAATGCATGCACTGCTGTCATGTGCAGGCCACAAGCTTCAGTTCACTTTTAATGGTTTACTCAACAATGAAAACAGGTTTTCTGTAAGGAATAGGTTTAGGGTTAGGGGATAGAAAATATCGTTTGGTCAGTATAAAAGTAAAGTCGTCTATGGAAAGTCCCCACACTTCACAGAAACAAACGTGTGTGTGTGTGTTTGGGTAATGTTTGTATGTGTCACATCATTAGGGTTTGACCTTGGGAGTCAAACAAGTTTGATGGGTTTTATAAGCCTGTACACACATTAATGAGAGGGTCACTTCACTTCACTCCCCTCCACACACCCACAGACAGACTCTGGCTTAAATGGTTCATGAAATAAAATTTCACTGAATAGAAAGCTTGAATCCTTCTCTCTGGTCATTAGTTAGGGTCAACACCATATTTCATTTGACACACTCGCACAGTTCCTTCAGTTCATTCAAGTTGTAATGTTTACCCTGTTTTGTCTTTCCAAAATATATTTAATAATATTTAATAATAATAGTGCATCAAATACTCCTGTTTGTGGAGTTTAGTAATCTAGGACCTTAAAGGTTAGTTCACACAAAAATGAAAATTCTGTCGTCATTTACTTACTTTCATGTCATTCCAAACCCGTGTGGCTTTGTTTTTTCTTTCTGGAACATAAAAGAAGATTTTGAAGAATGTTGGTAACCAAACACTTTTGGTGACCGTTGACTTCCAATGTATGGAAAAACATTTCACAAAAAGCATTTCTGTCACCTAACAAAAATTAAGTTTGGACCAGGAGTCACATGGACTACTTCCGTGATGTTTTTACTACCTTTCTAGGCCTTGAAAGTGGTAGTTGCATGGACTGACAGTGGAGGGACAGAAATCGCTCAGGTTTCATTACAAATATCTTCATCTGTGTTCCAAAGATGAGCAAAAATCTTAGGGGTTTAGATCAACATGAGAATAAGTAACTAAAGACAGAATTTTCATTTTTGGGTGAACTCTCGCTTTAAGATCGTACAACCTGTTGAACGCACTGAACTTTATTCTTCATGGCCTTGTTTTAATTCATGTCAGATAAAATATGTTGTTTACCCTGACCAAGGTCCGCTACTCTCTCTGTCTTTCTCATATGCTCTGTCTTTTGTTTTTCTAGCTTTGTCTTTTATATTATAATCACCTGATGTCTTTGAGAGGTCCGTGCACACAGAGAAGAAACCGTGCTTTAAATAAAGCTTATTTAGCAGGATCACAACAGTAATATATCTGTTTATGCAAACATTAAAAGCGGTCAGCATGCAAATGTTTGCGATTGTGTTTAGAGACAGTTGGTGCGTGTGTGTGTGTGTGTGTGTGTGTTTGTGTTCATATCTCCCAGCACTGGGTGGAGTTTTTCAGGGAATTTGTAAAGGAAATCTGTGCTCCCTGATTAATTTAATCATATGCAAACATTCCACAAGACCGCTCTGCAGCCGAATGTCACTTCTGTGTCACCTCTAACACATACAGATGAGATTAGCTCTTAACTGATTGTCCAAACACATCAGATTAAGTATTCTGATGTAGGTGTCTTTGACAATTACATAAAGTAAATGACTGGTGAAGAATTTTAGATGGGAATAAAAATAATAATAATAACATGCACATGCAAATAGAGTTTTGTTTTTAATTCTATTGGGGACAAAGATAAGAGTCAACAATGTTTTCATGTCACCTGAAACAGATGGTTATGACTGGTATGAAATGTTAGCACACTGTGTACTGCACAGTATATACTGCTTATTAAAATATTATTAAAATAACACGTAAAACGTTGTATTATCTTATTTTAATAGTTTTTATTCTGGATTTATGCAATGATACTCTAACTTTTCGCAGTCCAATCAATATATGAGACATTTAATAATTAAAGATGTTACAATGTTACGGGTAATGCTTCAAAAGTTTGAGATTTGTAAGATATAAAAAAAACATTACTCATTATCAAACATAATGAGATACTGCTTAATATTTTTGTGGAAATCATAAAGGTCTTTTTGATCAGTTTCATTCATCCTTGATGAATAAAGTATTTTACTGAATAAAAGAATACTGAGCTTTTTGAATGGTAGTGCATTTTGTGTAGTATACATAAGTACAAGTGTATATGTTGCTAATATGCCATTCCAGTCAAATGTAGACAGCCATCAGCTTCCATGACTTGTGCATTAAACTCCGCTATTGTCTCTCTCTGTAGCTTTTGAGGTTTTGGTTTCAGTCATTACATTAATTTCTAAATCACACTGTCCCTTAGGACCATCCACCCATTCCGGGCACTTCCCATTTATCTAACTGACTTTCAAATCCTTATGCCTTTGTTATGTCTCTGCCATTCTTCTGATTATCTGGCTGTATTTTCATCATTGATGTGTAGCATTGGCATGGCTGCCACTGTGATTTGGTTACCGTAGTATCAGTTTAATTAAGTTGCCATTGAATTAGCAACAATTATTTCTATGTAATAAATGTTCTAAACCGTGTCATTGTTTCTCAGTGATTAGTCTTCATTAGCATTCGTGTCAGTTGCCAATGCTGTTCATATCATTAAGTGAATGACTTTCTGCTGGTCTCTGTAGAAGTACTGATGTTGTTGGTAAAACTGTATGAATGTACTGAATCCTCCCTAATTGCTTCTTTCACTTCTGTGTGTTCAGGAGGCCAACAGTACACCCAGCCTTGTCACCCTTAAAGTGGACCCAGATGGATTCTTCCTCTACTGGTCTGGAGGGAACAACATGGTCAGTTATATTCTTTATTGTTTTTTTTTTTTTTTTTTTTTTTTTTTTTTTTTTTTTAAATTGTACCAGCCAATACTAGTTCTAAAATATCATTAGTCTTTTCTAATGCAAGTTTATCCAAGTACTGTGTGTTTGTTTTGTTTTCTTGACAGAATTTTGCAGAAATTATCATAAAATATAAATAAAATATACAAAATATTTTTGCCATTTTGCTTATAACTAATGGGGACACAAGATACCCAGAGATGTTTTAAGTGATTCAAATGTTTTAATTTTTTCTGCCTAAATTATATTATGCATCAGCCTAATTCCAAATGAACATCGTAAAAACACCTACATTTGCTTCTAGGTAAATTATTGTTGTCTTAATTAAATGGGTTTGTTCAAGCGAAAATCAAAATTCTTTCATCAATTACCCACACTTGTTTCACTCCAAAATCGTATAAATTTCTGTTCATCTTTGGAACATGAATAAAGAAATTTTTAATATATTCACTGTTGTCCATCCATTAAAAGTATGTACAACCAAGCAACCTTATAGACATAGTTATTTTCATACACATAGTAATAACTTGCAGCAAAACCTGTTTTTTTTTTTTTTTTTTTTTTTTTTTTTTTTTTTTTTTTTAGTTTTTCTACTGAAAGTCTTTTTCAGAAAGACATTTCATCAGCTGGACAATCCATATGTTGTTAAACAACAGTACAATCTATTGAACACACTGTACTTCTGTCTCTCTCAGCCTCGTGTCAGAAATTAAGGCCCTGTTTACACTAGTGTGTTGGCATTTCAGAATGAAAACGATCCTTATCTACACTGGCATTTTCACTGCATTTCAAAAACTATCTCCGTCCATACTACACAACCGAAAACGCATGTCACATGACCATTCAAGCAGGTACAACAATTAGCATTGTTTACACAGTCATCAAGGATACGCAGAGTGAATGTGGGCAGCCACTACATCGTTTTCAAAAGTCTCCGTTTTGGTCCGTTTACACTGAAACGCAACCCTGGAGTTTTCAATCTAAAACAGGGTCTGCAGCGTTTTCAAAAGTCTCCATTTTCGAAGGTCGAAAATGGCGGAGTAGTTTAAACGACAGGCGTAACCATAGCAAATGGTATGTGTTTTAAAATGAAAATGCACTAGTGTAAACGTAGCCTAAATATGGTGCTACTCAGACTAAAGTCTATTGGTTCTTGTACGTAAAGTTTCTGTTTACCATATTTATTTTTTAATGTCTATTCATCATGTAAAGTAATTGTGCCTCTTCAGAAAACTTGGATTAGACCGCTCAATTCATATGGATGTTTTTATGAACTTTTTTTAAGTGCCAATTTTTGGTTGCATGGGTTACTTTAAATAGAGGGACCGAAATCTTTGGTTTTATTAAAAATGTTTATTTGTGTTTTGAAGATGAATGAAAGTCTAATGGGTTTGGAACGAGGGCATATCACATAAGCAATACGTTGTTCACTTTGCTGTTGTGAGTACAATGTAAAAACTTTAGAAACCGTTTTGTTCACTAATGTGTCTTGAAAACCTGAGATTGAATTGCTGCTTTATTTATAAATTGTTTTTGCGATATTCAGATGAATATTTCATGAACTGAATTTGCAACTTGTTTTTAAACTTGCTTAATGAGGATTGTCTCAATTCTGATTGCTGTCTTTACAGTTTTGTCACTTTAATGGCATAATTTGAATAGTGGAGGGTAAAATGCTTTTTAATGTCACAATTCATTCCAGCCCACTTAAAATAATATCCGTTTAAGTTAAATACCACTTTCTCAGCAGTAAACGTGTGAATCCTAGCATCAATATACAAGGGGGTGGAATTTAGTATATGTATACAATGGAATGACCTTTTGAAGCTTTTTAAAATTTTGTGTCATTCAATCTCATCTCCTAAGATTTGTTTTATGACTACAGTTGTTTTTTTTTTTTTTTACTCTATCTTTAATGGTAACTTAATTTACCTGTCCTTCCAATTCTGCCCTATCTATTATCAGTCCTGTCTGCGTCATCTCTTTGTTTCTGTATGTCTCCCCCTCTCTCTCCTCCTGCCATGTAGGCTACTGGCTTATCATGTGAGTGCTCATGAATCAAATTAAATTTTAGGCAGTGAAATTCAATCAAGGCATCCTCCCATCCTCTCGCTTTAGTTATTAGATATGTTGTTTTCCTTCTTTTCTCTTGTTCTCGTACTGATCAGTGTGGCATGTGTGGTATGGGGACGAAGCTCAAGCTGGTTCCAGTAAATTCAGAGAAGGGACTTTCTGCAGTCTGAGGAGACACAGCACAGTGTGTGAGAGACTCGCATTAACTCAGCAGCAGATTCATGTCAGTTGCCAAAACGGATTGTTTATTTTGCTAGCTGAGTATTTTATTTGGAGATTCCTTCATGTGCCGAAGGTGCTAATGCGTTTACTTCCTAAACATCGAAGCAAGAAGCTGAGAGTCATTTTTTCTGCTGCATATTTGAATCGATATGGATGTTGCATTGGTGTTGCGCTGAATGTGTTGCAATATGGTATTAGGACACTAGGCCAATCTTCGCCGGAGGAAAGGCAGTAACCTTGTTTGGCGTAGGGAATATTGGCTCTGGGGAGCCTGTCCTCTCCAGTTAATAGTAAAGAGGCCACCTCATCTCGTCTCTTCAGTAACTTACTTGCAGATTCAGGCACATTTATATTTAATGTCGCTATTATTATATTTAATGATGCCATTATCAAACACACTCCATTTCTTTTCCTTCTAAGTACTGAAAGGTTGTTAAAAGTCAGCCTCACTTCCATGAATCCAGTTTATATCATTCTCAGTTCCCTTTTTCTGTCTCTCTCTCTCTTTTTTTTTTTTTGGCAAGTTGGATGAAGTTGTAAAGCGCGCGCACATTCTCACAGGCTCACCAGCACATGCGCAGTCAAGCTTGATTTCGCCAGGAACAAAAAAGTAATGAAACTTGTTTTTGCAGAGGCACATTCACACAACGTTGTGGTAGAACAGGTTTTGTGAGCAAGAAAACACACCCTTGCACTGTATTCCTGAGGGTTTTTTTCTGTTGTTGTGTTTGTGTGTGGCTGAGCCACAATGTCCCTGTGCTGCCCGCTGAATTGACAGGGCAGGTTTGCATGTGTGTCCATCACAATGCTCTGTTATTCTGTGTACCACATCTGTGGGCGTGTCGGCATGTGTGGCCTATTTTCAAGGCAAATCTACCTGGTTAGTGGATACTAGATTCCACATATAGCCTTGAGCTTTACAGGCAATGACATGAATAGCAGGATTCAGTTGTCTTATAGGACTTTTCACAATTGTCCTGTCCAATTCATTACCTGGGTTTCTTGTTTTCCTTGTATTTCCCTGGTACATGCACAGGCTCGTCACATTAAGTTGCATAGGTAAGAATATGGCAAACACCAAATGAATAAAGTCACTTTACTTTCGCTCACAAGCAAGGTCATGCCACAGGAAGGAGAAAGAGGAAAAAAAACTGCGTGTGTGTAAAAGTGCATTACCGTTCTTCCTCATAAACCAAACGCATTGTTGTGTGTGGTGTTTGTAAGTTTATATGTGTTCTGTAAAAGAGGAAAGATGTTGCATAATCTATACTAACCTGCAGGAATTGGTGCAAACAACTGTAAAATTTTACTAGAGAAAATTTTACTATTGTAAAGGGCAATGTTAGAATAAATATTTGCATTAACATTTACATTTATTCATTTAGCAGACACTTTTATCCAAAGCGATTTACAAATGAGAAGCCACAATATTTATGTAATAATATATTATCTATATCATTTATTAAATATTATATATTATATTATATTATATTATATTATATTATATTATATGATACTAGTACTATATATTAAATTATTATAGTTTGTAAAATATATTAAATGTAATAACAATCCGTATACAGATATGTACATTTAAAGTGAAATATTAACACTGTGGTTGTCAGAAATTCTGACAATGACAGTACAATGACAGTGTTTCAGGTATAGGTATAAGGTTTTACAATTTATAACTGTATTTCTTCAAGTGATACAATGTAAATATACCAAGCTACTTGAATGACCAAACTCTGCTTCCTACCTTAAAATGCACTTATAACCACTATGATAATAAAGGTGCCACAATAGAATAATAGTAAGTATTGACGTACTGAAATCGCGTTTGGTCTCGTACATACCTTGTTAGTGTCTGCGCTTGCGTGGCCATTTATTGTGATTAACAGGAAAGTGTGTCCAGCTGAATTCAATTAGTGATTTGTTAGACGGGTATAAAAAAGGTTATTATACCGCGGCAGTGGTCGCAGCAGCCCTCGTCGTGTGAAGCCCGAAGTGTGTAAAGACCATCGACTCTACCGAGTGACTCCACCGGACAGGGACACCGGCAAGGGATAAGTATCGCTTTTCATTTATTCTCTTTCCTATTACTTGTTTCACTTCTCTTTCAGTTTTTATAACCATTTCTTACTTGTATGTTTGGCACAGTTATTTTTTTAGGATTACTGTTAAACTAATGTAGTTTGATTTGTATATGTTATCTATTTTAATTTTAGTTACAGTTGTAGTAATATTTGTCATTTTATTAATTTTTTTCTATTATGTCTGTATAAGTTATTTATTAAGTTTTAGTTTTATTTAATTTGAGTTATTTTAGTACTTCAACAAACTACATGGAAATTAAATAATATTGAATTTATGGATATGTGTGTGTGCATACACGTAGTTGTTTTTGGTGTTTGGCTTAGTTTTATGGTAGAATCATTATTACACTCTTATACCTTTTGTTCTCTTAATATTTTGAATTGTTTGTAGCTTTATTTTGTTTTCATTTAAATGTTAAGTTTAGAAATTTTGTCATATGCATTTCTCATTTTTATTTAATTATTTTTTTTTAATGTGTGTGTGTGTGTATATACTATTTATAAAGTTTTAGCTTTTAGTTTTGGATCTGTTTTAGTTGTTTTAATACTACAATTGATTGTTTCTGTTGTCCTCATTTGTAAGTTGCTTTGGATAAAAGCGTCTGCTAAATGACTAAAAGTAAAGTAAAAGTAAGAAGTAGATACAGAATTAAATAAAATGTGATGTCATTCTTTTACTTTTTTGTCACCATAAAGTATACACAAATTCATTAAGCTTTGGAGATTTCAGTGCTTTTGGATGCCCAAAGTAGATGCCTGGAGGCATTGCAAATATGACCGCAGAGTGAACATACTTCCCTTGAATTAGACTTTGGTCATTTTGTAGTTTAACACTTTAATGATTAGTTAATGACATGAACTTTCAGCCTACCAGCATATTACTGACTAGTTCTCTGGCGCTTTAGATGAGCAGACAAATGATCATAGGTTAATTTGTCTTAATGAACTGATTTGAGGACAAACAAAAAGCTGCAAGTTACACATAAATACAACTTTATAAATATGATAGCTAAATATATATAAATATATTAATACACAGAGAAAAATATCGAAACAGAGTTATTTTTACTGAAATCTAAGAGATTTCTGTCCCTAAATTAAAAGTCTGTTACACCAAAACATTGGTGGCTTCAAAAATGTCATAAAGAGATGGTACAACAAAGAGATTTTTTTTTTTTTTTTTTACATTGAACCAATTTAATTTAGGAATTTATTCACATAACTGAGAAAAAAAGGACAAAGTTGGATTTTCCTAATGTGCTCTTTAGGTTGTTCAGTATCAGTGTCCTGTATTTGTGCTATTGTCGTTACTTTCATTCATAATTGATATAGTCTGGAGTATATTGAAAGTCTGTTGTGTTAAGAGTTGCTTTGTCAATAAGTACGTATGTGTGCACTTTAAAAGTTCAATTTCAGTCAGACTAAAGCAATAAGAGTCTTTTCAAATTGTCAGACTAACAGACCTGGATAATGCGAAGTAGCTTGTCTTTGTCAATGTGTCAGTCAGACTACAGTTGGCCTTGATATTGTGAACATGCTCTGAAATACAGAAGTGACCAGCACTTTCAAATATTCAGGATTTTGTCATGTATACTTGAATAGACATATGCAAACTGTAGCTCAACTACGCAAAAACACACTGCACCTCGATTATAACTGCATGTGTAAACAAAATGAGCGACAGTTTAAGTAACCTGGCAGTAAGACAACAGAGAGAGGTCTGTGCTTCTATCCAGTGTATAGCTAATTTAAAAAAAAAATCAATAAAAAAAAAATCAATAATGAATTGACAAAATGTCTCACATAATTTTCATTGGGTGCTTAAAAAAATCGTTTTTGACTGTCTGACCAGCTGAAGTTTTAACCATCCACTTTATGGTTTTAAGAACGTCTAGCAAAATTAGAAAACTAACTGAATTAAGAACAAATTGAGGTGATTGTATCATATAAACATGGTTAGCTTTATCTAAGCAATGACATGTTGAACTAATGTTTTTCCCAATAGAAGGAAGCTTTACATAATGCGTGTAAACCACTGCCATTATGAAGAATCAATAATAGATTAGCATTAGTATCGGAAAGCTCCATCAGACATGCATCTGGTCAGTTTTAGTAAATTTGTGGTTCTCTAAAGGATGTGGGATTGTGTACATTGGTATTGCTGTCCCTAATGGCAGATTGTGATTGGAGGGTAACGGCACTCTTGCTTTCGCTATTCTTCAATTAGCAGAATTTGTTTGTGATAAAGCAGGATGAGGAGCCCATCTGTGCTGAAGCTAATGGCTAATGATGGGATTGAGGCTGCATTAGCCTCTCTTCTCTGGTACACTTTAGCCCACAGGCTCATTCTGACTGGTCTTGCTCTCGCCATGTGTCTGTTTCCAGTCCTCATACATCTTTCTCTTCTCCCCTTGCTCTCTGCCTTTCATTTTTGTTTCTTCAGGGCTGTCATTCTCTGTCAGGGACAGCTGGTTGTCATCAGTGAGAAACAGAAAGGCGTCAGTGCATCCGTTAATTGTAAACGGAGACATGACACTTCCTCTCTTCTCTCTGTATCACTCTCTGTAGTATCTCCCTTCCTCTTGTTCTCTTCACTTCTCTTCGTTTCTGTCTCTCCCCCTCTCACTTTCTGCAAGCGTGGGAAAACATACAGGAAATCGTTCAGACTGTTAGGGTAGTTTTGGAGCATAACTTGCCCTGTGCCCTCCACCAATAGCATGCCCTCCAAAAACAGAAAAAAAAAAAATCTCTCACTGACGTTCTCTCTCCCTCTCTCACTCATTTGTGCTCTCTTCCTCTTTCTTGCTCTCTCGCTTTCGCCTTCAGTGGTTAACAAATGGCCTAGCGTGACGATAGATTTATGTACAGTGGGATCCCATGGTCCACAATAAAAATGTGAGATTCAATATCTGGAAATCGGTGAAAAAGGAAATCTTGAAAATTTAAAATGGAGAAATTAATATTGAAAAACAAAATTAAAAATGGGTATTTAAGATTAGCTAAAGCATTTAATTATCTAACATCAAATTATCATGTGATTTGATTAGTGTTTTCCATTTAACATAATGTACTCCTTATACTCTAATTCGGTTACTATAGTTTATAATGTAAATGTAAAATATAATATAATGTAAAGTATAAAAGGTGGTCAGTATGATTTTTTTTATTATTTATTTTATTAAATAAGGAAGTATTAAAAGTGACTGTAAAGACATTTTTAATGTTATAAAAGGTTTCTGCTTCAAATAAATATTCTTTTGGACTTTCTCTTCATTAAAGTATCCTGAAACATAAAATATTAAGCTGCACTGATTGACACTGATGATGATGATAAATGTTTCTTGAGCATCAAATCAGCTTATTATAATGATTTTTGAAGAATCATGTGAGCCTGAAGACTGATGGAATGGCTGCTGAAAATTGAGTTTTGCCATCACAGAAATAAAGTACATTTGAAAATATATTAAAATGGAAAAGTTATTTTAAGTTGTAATAAAATGTTAATATTATTAGAAAATTTCCAAATAGAAACATTTTTAACATGCTGTAAACTTACCTATTCGCACTGTGTGCAAAAGTGTGCAAAACCTCTCTAAACCCAGATAAACAGAGCTGTCTAACCAGTGTGTCCAGACTGGGAGACCAGTCAACCACCTTACCTGTTTTTTTTTCCCACTTTCTCTCTTTTCATTTTTCTTTCTACTTTCTTTGTTTCTTTTCATGAGTTGAGACAATGAACATCAAATAGTCTGACAGAAAGAAATTGCCATCCTTTTAAAAAGTTGTGGTTTCTAACTGCCTCGAGACACAACATTAAAACACACCCTGTAGACTGAGTAAAGATAAGAGCACATTTTCAAAATACCTCAGGAAAAACAAAGCCCATTAATGAAACCAAACCACATAACCGCACAGAAAAAGAGTGCGTAGGAGAGATAATGGAGGAGAGATATCAGTCAGAGCGAGCTCCTCAAAGCTGTCTGGTCATGTCAGGCCTGATCTAACTCTAATCTCTGTGTTCCGTTATGTATTAATCTAGTGGCTCTCAGTTTTTTGGCTAGTTCATTGTTGATGTTCTGTTCATAGTTCATTCATTCATAAGGAAGAGTGACATTGGTCACTGCTGCTAGTATGTATGACTTTGAGTATGACTTTGAGAATATATAGATAGATATTTTGAAATGTCTCAGTGCTTCTTTCCCAAGTGTAATGAACGTCAATGCAGTAGTCTCCGAAACTGGTTACCAACATTTTTAAAAATAGCGTTCTACAGAAATAAGAAAGTCATACAAGATGGAACAGCATGAGGGCGAGAAAATGACGAATGTCAATTTTTGGGGTCAACTGTCCATTTAAGCCACACGTAAAGATTACAGATTATCATTGTCATGATGACACGCTATGCCATTTGGTATCAGCAAAAAACTTGATGTTGAACCTTTTCTGACTAAATTTGTTACAGTCAGTTTGAACCAAAAATTCATTCCTAGGATCCCTTTTGTCAGGGTAGATGACATATTTAATTATTAATGTTTTGAGAGGTTTTGTTTTTGTTCACTTCCGGTCACACGTGAACATGGGAGAGTCAAAATACAAGCAGCCCTTTGGAAGTTTTGTCGATCGTTCACCCAAAGTTCAAGTTGAACTCTGACCTATCACTTTGACAAACAGAGGATCTAAATGTCACAGATTGAACTTTTTACTCAAAGAATAAAAACTTGAAAGCTGCAGGTTTGAAATGTTGCAGATGATGATGGTATTAACATTTGGACTTATGGATATTTTATATGCCAGCAACAGAAGCCCTGGAGTGTGACATCATATCCTGTTGCCAATATTCGTTACAATCCCTGTGTAGAAAGTGTCCCCCTTTATTACGTCACCCCTGTCGCTCAGTGCAAAATGTACTACACCAAATATTCCACTGGAGTTCATGAAGTGTCAAAGAGAGCAGGCGAATGATAATGGGAAAGGGAGTTAGGTTACATGTTATAAATAGTTTGATAATATTAATCCAGATCAGAGGAGTTTAATAGAATGAGTTTATGCGTGCATCATACTACCCACAAATAGGGCTGGGCGATAAAACGATAATGTTAATTATCGTGATATAATTTTCCTTGATAAAACGATAACAAGAGTTCGATAAATGTTCAATATAGTGTTTATGCGCCAAAAGCAAAACGAAACAGTGCTACTCATTGGAACCGCGCCACACTGACCATTTATGCGCTTGGCTCAAAGTTCAAACGGCATTTATTTTAAGGACAAATGACTGGAAAAGTTTGAAGAATTCTAAAATGGGAAGTGTTTGTCATGTTCTGACCATAAAGAGTAGTTTAAAACCACAATTAACAATTTACAATTTTCTCTTAGGAGCAAAAATCTGCCTTTAAACTTGAAAGAAATAAAGATTTTAAATTTGTCATGAAAATTATCACTATCGACTGATATGAAAAATTGTATCGGGATTTTTTTTTTTTTTTTTGGCCATATTGCCCAGCCCTACCCACAGATATTTATGCACATTCAACAAAGATGATTTTGGATTATAACTAGAGTGAGACATCCTTGTTCTGACCAGACAAACTGTACCCTTCAGCCAGTCTGAACCAGCAAAAAAGTCACAAGATTTTACACCCTGAAGTAATTTCACACGCTTCAAAATCCTTGTGTGACTGCACTGCAGTTCATTGGAGCCAGTTCCTCTCAAGTGCGCACAGTTTTCCTAAATGAGTAATTCACTAACACTAATAAAAGTACAAAGTCATTTATACTTTATATTATTGTAATTTATAAATGTCCAAATGCTATTTGCCAAAACATTCAACAGTACATCTATTAATTTAACATTTATACATTCAGGTGTAGCTCAAGTTTTCTCATGAGATTGCGTGGGCATTAAGGTAAGCACTCAAGTGTTTGTGATAATTTCATATGAATTTGTATGTGATTCATATGGAAGCGTCCGATTTTTAGAAAAAGTAACCATAGCCTCTCTCCTAAACCTAACCGTCAGTGACGCATAAACAGATTGTATAAAAACATAAATTGTACAAATTTATACAAATCCTCCAAAACATAAAATTGTTAAAAATTGCAATGAGGGTGTTTTACAAATACTGTTTGAAGCTACTGTAAAATGAAACGAATCCACACATTTACACACGCAGACAGGAAATGTGTTTTCTGAGTTGATTATATAATAGTTTCCTTTTCGTCCATATCCTTATCCTTCTTTCTTCCTCTGCAAGTGGGCTTTTATTCGTGACATCTAATTTTTCCTGTTATAGATGGCTCTGGACTCGTGCCTAAAATGCAAGCCTGTACAAGCCATCATTAATAATCAGCAGTCAGGTGTTTCTGTCATTGTTCTTTCTGTTTTATATATAAAACACTTACTGTACTGCTCAACTGAAAGAGGATTTTCATCCTTATGTGGCAAAGGAATGACAAGAATCACAAACTCTTAACCCAGACCAATTTCATTATCTGCACTGAAGAAAGAAACAGAAAGAAAAGAGACAGAGAGAGGGAGTGGAAGGGTAGAGCTGAACGACAGACAAGCGACAGGTTAACAAAGCTGTCCTGTGTTAATGTGGGGCAGTAAGGGTGAGTGATGGAGACAGGGTTACTGGAATGGAGAAATACATGATCTCTCCTTTCCTCAGATTGGTGACCTTTTGTGTTACTGTGTTTTATTTGTCTGTTTCACCTTTCTGTGTGTCTTTCCATTAGCTCGATACCACTTTTTCAGAACCGATCCAGATCCGATACCAAAAATTCTGAGTATCGGTCGATACCGATATCGATCCGATACCAGCACATTTTTTTTTTTTTTAATCAGTGTAGAATTTCTATACCTCAATGTGTGTTGAACTGACCATCACTCTTTTGTGTGTTACACACAATTTACTAAATGTAGACAACTTTCTTATAAAGAAAAAATAGCAAATGGAAAAAATATATATAATCATAATCTATGACAGAAATACTATTATAAACTAGCTTAGTGGATAATTTAGTAGCAAAAGTTACTCTAGAAAAATCATGAGTGCACAATTTTATAAAATCTAAACTTTTAGTGAAAAAAACAAAACTATTTAGTGGGGAACAAATAAAAGTGAATGTGTTGGACTAAATCTGGTAAAATGTTACACATTGCTCTCTGTATGGTAGTAAAATACATTCATGAAAAATTTGTTTATATAAATATATAGGGCCTAAAATAAAATCAAAAGACATTTCTTTTAAATGTATAGCACAGTAGAATGAGGCAGCAACATGTGATAGATAAGACAAACAAGAAAGGCTATTGATAATCTGTCACTGTGCAAAAGTATTATGATACGAAAGGCTCCAAAGAGCTTATGCGCATCCCGTGCGCAGAATGATGTGCTTGAAGCAACACGGAGTCACAGCGCGCAGGCACAGCACTCCACATAGAAAAGTTCAAAGCACAAAGGGAAGAGACATTGATGCATAGTGTATTAAATCTGTGCAATAGTTTACTGAGTCTTTTCTTTTAACAGTTTTAAGTCTCAGTTACTGTGCTGTCATGTCTGACCATCAGTTACTGTGCTGTACTGTCACGTCTGACCGATACCCAATCCAGCAGAAAATGCCAGTATCCGAGCGATACCGATACTGAGTATAGGATCGGCAAACCCCTACTTTTCATGCAAAAGCACCCAATGCTCCACTGACTCCTGTAGCTCGACTTTTGACTATCGGCAGGGCACCTGGTCCATTTTGCAGCTCATTCTGGCCAAGAACTGCCAACTGCCCACTGGCAGGAAGAGATTGTTGTACCAGTGTTAATATATACAGTATGATTTTTTTTTTTTTTTACTGAAACTGAAATGAATTTGTTTAACTGAAATCCAAAACCCAAAATAATGTTTGTTTAATAAACCATTAATTCAGTTATTTTATAATCCCTTAAATAAAAAAAAAAAGATTTATACAAACCTTTACCTGCACATTTCAGGCAGTTTTTATATAGACACCATATCATTTAGTTTCATCTCTAATTTCATCTCTAATTTTTTCTTTCTAATTAATGGGCTATGGACATTTGAGGTCGATGTAAAATGACTTAACATTTGTTTAAGTTGTATTACTGACATCTTTCTGCAAATTCTGATTGAGTGATTGCATGGGACACATTATGATTTAAGTAAGTTGTACATTTTCTTTCCACATACATTCTGATTCATGTTCATTTTGTGCTCAAGCTAAAGAGGAAGAGATGAACGGTTGCTCTGACATTCCATGCTGCCCCTTGAACTGAAGAGGATATACTGATCAGTTAACATATTAAAGAGCACTAAAACAGCATTTTGTAATGAAATTGACAGAATTTGAAGTTGAGACTGTTTTAAATTAGCAAAGCACAAAGTTTATTGTGTTTATTAGATGGGAGGCATGTTACATTAAATTTTAAGATTTATTCATGCATCAACTGAAAACAGCACAGACTACAAGATTGCTGTTGGGATTTAAGAATCGATATTGGCTCATCGAAACGAAGATCCAATTGAAATGAGAAATGAATATTGACAACCTAGCCCTAGCATCCTTGCTAATTAAACATCACTGCTGCTACTGAAATTTTATTGCACCACTTATATATAGTTCTGCTCATGGATATTGACTAACTCTGGCAGATCTGGTGATTTGTTCTTCCTTACAAGTGCTCGTTTTCTCATCCTGGGCATTTTATTATGCTTCATTTCCAGGTGGACTGATGGCTCCCAGAAGTTGCGTAATCAGCCTATCAGATTGAAATTGCCTTTTTTAGCCTTTTTTTTTTTTTGGTCCTCTGTGAAAACCACTAACATGGTTTCATATCAACCCTGTGAAAAGTAAATGCCTAAGTAAGTAAATATCTGGTTTGACAGCACTCAGCAGCAAACACTGTAACTAAACACTACATGCAATTTAATAGGAGTCTTGGAAATCACTGCCGAGGAATCTTGGCTTGTTCTTCCTCGCACAGAAACTGTTTGACGGTTTGATAAGTCTTGAACCGGTCCTGCCACATCACCTCTGTAGGATTCAGGTCAGGACTTGAACTAGGCCACTGTAGAACCTTAATTTAGTTTCTTGTCAGACATTGAGATTTGGAATTGCTTCTGTATTTCTAATCATTGTCTTGCTGCATCATTCAGTTACAGTGAAGCTTCAGATGATACAGATGATCAGGCATTCTCCTGAAAAAGTGTCTGGCTTATAACTGAATTTGTGCTTTCTTCAAACATGACAAAATCGTATGTGTCTATAAGAGTATTTTTCTTAAGCCAGCTTTTTGCTTTATTTGCTTTATTGTGCCATTATGAGTCTGTAGAAATTAAGTGGCCACTTCTCTTTGATTTAAAAAGGTTTATATATATAATATATACATGTCTGTGCTTGTTTATGCTACATTGTAGCATTAGGATAATAAATCCTGAAATTTATGAAATTGTGGGGACCGGCCTGCGGTCAAAAAAAAAAAAAAAATAGAAATAGTAAATGTTTATCTGAAAGTGTAACGATGCCAACAGGTTTTCTGTAAGGGGTAGGTTTAGGGTTAGTGTTGATTTAAGGGATAAAAATGTTGTTTGGTCCATAGAAGTCTATGGAAAGTCCCCACAATTCACAGAAACACACACACACACATAATCATTTTAATATATGTAATCATGTTAACATATAATCATGTTAAGATGGAATTGGGTACAAAATTTCATCTTAAAAATATTTCATTATAGTAAAAGAGTAAGTTAAGCTGCATTATAGCTTAAGCTGTGAGGTTTCTCTGTACAATAGTGCAGATTCATAAAAGGTGTTTATTATGTTTAAACTGATTTTAGGACAATACATGGGCTTTGCTCAAGGATCTTACTCCGTCTGTCTCTCAGGCAAGAGTATGTCTTTAGAGAGTGACGAAAGACAGGAAAGGAAAGGTTGTGTGGAATTTTTTTATATAAAGATGGTTTGGGTGTGTTTTTTGCAAATGACTAGCTTCAGGCATGCGGTCACTCATTTAGAATGCACAAGAACATTAGACCAAGCTTTAGAACAAATTCAAGTGCATATGCATGTATTGTGAATTAGGTGGAGATTTTTCGTGGCAAGTTCTTCTGTGCGTACAAGTAAGAAATAATCCACGCAATCACTAGTGATTGAGACCCATTGTTTTGTTTTTTTAATTCTCATGTCTTTTGGGATCAGTCCAAATATCAGTAACCTTGAGTGAAACAAACAGAGGAGAAGAGGGGGAGGGAAGAAATAAAAGTGAGTCTGTATGGTGAGGTGTGCCGTTCTCATGGGTGTTAAATTTCAACAAAGCTACTCCATGCCATGGGATTTTATCATCATTAGAGCTGTCACACACACACTCACTTACTCTCAACACCCGCATAAGCGCCCCAGTACCAGACATGACAGGAAGTGACCGTTGCCAGGGCTACACAAGGAAGTTACAGCAAGATATGTTCACAGTAACCCACATGGTAGTTTCCCTTTAACCTGAATTGTCTCATGAGCTCTCTTGTGCCCATGAGTTCATTCATTTATCAGCAGGGGAAGCTCTATTTCATGCTGAAGACTTTATGTATTTGGAGATTAATTTTTCCCATAATTAAGGTCTGACCCCACAAGAAGCAACAAGAAGGCCAGTCACTCACGGGGTGCAGGGCAGGGAACAGCCCCTGGGGCTTTGTGGCAGATATAGTGGGAGAGGCAGTAGCGGGGACATCACATCTGTCATGCATATGACCTCTGCACTCTCTCCTTATATAGATCACCTTTTAACATGAAAAATCACTCTTTATCTCACTGGCACAGCAGCAAGTGAAGACAGTAAATTGGGCTCAGGGTGTGGTGGCTTACTATTGTGTTGTACTGTTTTGCATTGTAATAAGTTGAATGACTGTACCCTGGAGATTCCCGCTTGCGCTACATTTTTTTCTCTCTCGTTCTTTCTCTCTCCAAGCTTGTAAACTGTACTGTTTTACATTAAATTACTGTAAAAAATCCAATTCATCAGTATACTACTGTAATTCATTTATTTTAATATAAATTTAATTAGATTTGATCATTTTTATATAGAATTCATTTTATTTTTACTCTACATAGGTACTACTGGCATTCAATTAAAACAGACACAATAATTACAAAATATCAAATTCTTTATTTAAAACATTGCATGTATAACACTTAAAAATACAGTCTTCCAATGCTGGAACAGTGCATCTTCACCATTTCTCCTGTCTTAGGACGTTTTGTAGTGCATTATGTTGTATCCTCTGGATTTATCCTCACAAAAATACATAGCTATCTGCAAAACCCAGGTGCTGCTCCAAAACGTGGCCACCACCTTTGCTCACCATCTACTTTTTAGTGACAGAAATGTCTTCTCTGAAAAGAAATGACAAGAAGTAGAAATGACACACTTTTAAAAGGCAAATCCCATATAAAATACACAAACCTCTCAAAACCATAATTGTTCTCTTACCATGAATTATCAGTCTCAGGATATCTGGCATGGTCATGTCTTTCTTGATGCTTCATTGCAGTTGCACACACATAAAAAATGCAGTAAATGTTAAATTCTATTAAAAACTATAACAAACTAATTCTAAAACTAGAAAGGCAGCTAGCCATAAAACTTGTTTAACCTAGCTAACATACGATTTTATTTTCTCAATAGACTAGCCAACATTAACTAACCCCTGAACAAAATTTCACATTAGTTAACAATGTTATATAAGATAAGCGTTGCTCATTAAAAATAATTTTAATTCGGTTACTTAGTTCAATAAACTGACAAAAGTCATTTGTAATGACAGCGCAGTTTACCATAGTAAAGTTTGTTACCGCCATGTGGGGAAAATATTACTAGGTTAAACTGGTGTGCAAAAATATGACACAAACACACAGACAAACGTACACACATTTTTACTTTGCTTGCAGGTCTTATTCTCTCATAAGGTGCGTCGACACACAGCGCAGATGTTCTCCAGAACTCTTTCACTCTCGTGGGTTCATCCCTGGGCAAAACCTGGTTATTTTTAACCTAATTTAACCAAAATTACCCAACTGCAGTTTGATTGAGATTAATTGGAATGCACAATGAAAAAACATGATTTTTTTTATCTGGCAACCGTGATTATTCAGAAATATTTAATTGCAGAATTCCATGAATGACCAATTAGAATTGAGTGTTCCAAGAATTTTGAAGGCACTGTTTTGTACACAGACATGTTTTGTTAACATGGTGTCCATTTGCCTTTTTTTTTTTTTTTTTTTTTTTTTTTTTAGTTTATATAAACTGATATTTTGTCTCCTTTTGTCGTGGCGATGTAAGTTAACAAGTCAAGATGTATGGCAGTGTATGGTAAAAGCCATAATCCAAAACAGAGAAGGGGAATTACTCTGTACCTGTGAGAATACTGAATAATAAATAGAGAAACAGTTGTTTGATGTGAAGTCACCGTCACCAGTACAAGAACTGCTTGTGTCTATTTAGTGTGTATATTGTGTTTCTCTTTCTGAACTTTATAAATGACATAATAACACTACAGTGACATTGTGGGCTAAATATTAAACTTTAGGTCAACAGTGCTTGTTCACCAGGAATGAGGGGAATGTATGTATGCTAGGAACAGCCGCACACTTGCATACACCCTTGTGCAGAAACGCTCGCCTAATTTTTTCAGCAAGATATTTCAAAAGTCTGAGAGTGTAGCGGTTAGTCGAATGCAACCTGTTGATACCATCAATGTTACATTACTTTACAGAACTGTGGTGAATATAGCTTTGTGTGTCTCTGGATGTTTTATTTATTGTTTATGTCATGGTGTTTATTGAACTTTTTAGATTTTTGTTTTGGTAAGTAAAGCACTCGGAGGTAGAATTCTCAGATTACTTGTTTATTTACTTGTGTTTATTCCAACTTTTATTTCCTTAATTTTACTGTCAACTCCATATCTCAGATAAAATGGAATGATTTTTTTTAACTTGAATGTATTTCAATTTGATTTAAAAATGTTTTTATTCATTTTTTTAAATTATATTTTATTTATAAATTCTAAATGAATAGTAACAATACTCTGTTGTACATATGGACAGAAATCACTAGTTTTTGTTTTGTTTAAATACTTTAAGAACAATCTGTTGTACATGTATAGACAGAGACATCGTTGGCTCAGAAAGTTCCTAGTATCTGAAAATGAATCATCAAAATATAAATAAATTGTCCCAGTATCGCTTTAGGGAGCCAGTATTACATGAGTCATTAGCTGCAGGGAGAAAGTACAAGAGTGTTTGTTTGTTTGTTTGTTTGTTTGTTTGTGTGTGTGGGGGTCCATCCTGCTGGGCCTGTTTGGACTGGAACCAGTCCTTAGCAGACTTCGACCAGTAACCCATGACCCTCGCACACACTCTGGGGAACGTTCAACTCAGCAACTTCATCCGCACTGTCACACACCATAGTGGGAGGGGGACAAGAGTACAGGAAAGAGAAAGACTAAAAAGATCGAGAGAGAAAGGGACGGAGCCCTCGGCTATAGAGCAAGTATTTACAGTCCAGATCTACTTTGTTTATTATTGAAGTTTACAAGCACAGTCATCCAATCACTGCCCCAGCTCATTTACTCAGCTAGTCTCTTTATGAGATCACGATCGTGTTTGACTCTCTTTCCAGAACACATGAAGCAGAGATGTTTATCTGAGATGTGAATCCTGAAGTGTTGAGTGAATCTGTCATAAAGTTAAAATTCACTCTAAACTTATGACTGCATCTCCACTTCAGTGACAGTATCCTTTGCTTTGTCAGTGTTTATGTGTGTGCGGTGTGTCAGGGATTCTCTGGACCTCTGTTCAGTGTTATTTCATTCCCCATTACTCTTAAAGACCCCATGAAATCACTTTTTTCTATTATGTGCTGACATATGTTCCTGAAACAGACAAGACATGTTAAATGCTCTTTCTTTAAGTTGTAAAAAATCATAGCTAGGAGCCATGATTTGCTACTTCCTAATTGGTGGCAGGTGGAAATATGGGAGGGGCATTCTCACTCACAAGATAATCTGATTGGACAGAAATCTGTGCAATGCAAAACGAGTGATCAATATTTTTCCCAGGAGAGTTATGTCTGCTATGTGACAATGTCAAGAGAAATAGACAGTAAACCGCAAAATGTTTGATTTGAAATGTAGGATGTATGCCTGTCTCCACTTTCTGACTAACTGACATTAATTCAGATTTACTGAACGATTTTAACAAGGAAATGAAAGTAAATGACACAACTATTATTATCATTACCCGGGTTAACTTTAACCGTTAAACTCATTCAGCAGTATCTGACAGATGATTAGACAAGTAAATAAAATCACATATTTAAGGAGGGAACCTTCTTCAAAGAAAATAAGAGTTGTTTTTTGAGGGGTTTAATTATATACTTATTTAATGCTTGTTCTGTCCAAACCAAATTTTGAGGCCCACTATTGGGCCCTCGTTCTCTGGTTGAGAAGCACCTATCTAAAAGAATATTTAGTATGATTTATTTATCTTTTTGTGTATCTGTTGTTTTTTTTTTTTTCTTATAGGAAGTGGAAATCCTGGACATCAGTCAAATCAGGGACACCAGGACAGGGAGGTTTGCCAAGATGCCAAAGGTACGTTTTTATGTGTGCCTGTGTTGAAGGTTATGTTTGGAAAGGTTCATATGTCAGTGCACGTGAGTGGTAAGGTTTGCCTGTGTTTGTAGGACCAACGTATACGTGATACGCTGGGTTTGGGCAAAGGGGAAAGCAACTCAGACTCAAAGCTGCTAACTGTCGTCTACGGCAATGACCTGGTCAACATCTCCTTCCTCAACTTCCAAGCTGTGCAGGATGGCTATTGCAAGGTAACCACGACGACAGGCCCGTCACCTAGAGACCATGTCCATGCTATCGCTCCCTCTTTCTCTGTTCTGTTTTTCCGCTTTCTACCTTTGCAAGTGTGTGCTCTGAATGAACTACATTAGATGACTCTCATTTGATATTTTCTTCCCTCTCTCTTTAAAAGCCTAACGTTGAAGTTTGATTTATATGAAGTTTGATTGATTTGTAGGATTATCATATTTACATAATAAATGTATGAGCTCATTTATGAATGTTTATTTGGTGTTATGATTGGGTTTCCAGGTGTGGACTGATGAGCTGTTTAAACTTGCCACAAACATACTGTCCCAGAATGCTTCCCGCAACATCTTCTTATTCAAAGCGTGAGTACTCTGTGTGTGTGTGTGTGTGTGTGTGTGTGTGTGTGTGTGTGTGTGTGTGTCTGACTCTGAAGCTGTTGTCTGAGGCCAAGTGACATGTTAGTGTAGCACAAATACAAAGTGTTAGTCCACTTCATTGATCTTTATATTGAACCGTTGCTTGTGATTAATTCTTTTAATTGATGTTTTTGAAAATGTGACGTCTCACAATGCAACTTTTTTTCTCGTTATTGTGACTGTATTTCGCAATTGTGACAATCTCAAAATTTAGTTGCTACTTTATATCTTTCAAATGCTACCTTTCCTTTTCTCTGCGACTTTGTCTTACTGTTGTGGCTTTATATCTCAAAATTGCAACCTTGTGTCTAAAAGGAACACTTGTTGCAGCTTTATTTATCATAATTGTGACTTATGTGACTTTCTCGCAATTGTGCTTTATAATGTTTTCTCACAACTCAAGCTTTGACTGGACTTGACAAAAGTTCAAGCCTTTGTTCAAAACTTTGTTCAAGACTTTGGGTTTGCCTCAGGGTTGGTTTTGTAATTGATAGTCATGTATGGTCAGGTTAGTTTACCCAAAAATGAAATTGAAAACTCTGGTCCCCGGTCATGGAAGAAAGGAAGTCCTAAAGACTTGATGATGAGTAAGCAACAATTTCAGTTTTGGGTGAACTATTCATGTTAAATCCTTGTTTACAACCAGCATTTGAGGTCAACTCCATACCAGGCAAAATAAAATACCCCTTATTGTCATAATCATTGCCTCAGTCTGAGAAAGTGCTGATGTGAGGTGATTGTTGCTCTAAGAGTCTGTAGTGTTACTGACATCAAGATTGATTTAGATTTATAAGTGCAAATAATCAGCGTAGACTAATGAGAAAGATTAAGGATTATGAAACCAGTGTGATACGGTCAACTGTCCTTTTTTTGCATGTCATTTTTCATAGTTACACCAAGCTGAAGCTGCAGGTAAATCAGGATGGGAAAATCCCAGTGAAGAAGTGAGTAAACACAAGCTGTCTTACTCAAACATAGCTATGTTTCCAGTTCTTCAGGGCTTTCATTGCTAATTTGCCTCTTCTTCTTTCATCATTGCTTTCACTTCTTTTCTTTTTCTTTCTCTTTAACTTCTCTTAGCATCCTGAAAATGTTCTCCGATAAGAAACGTGTGGAGACGGCGCTGGAGCACTGCGGTCTGGTCAACAACAGGGTAATCAATCAGTCATGCACCAATCACAAGTTATTAGACATTTAACCATTCCGTTTTACCCTTTACTGTCTGTCGGCTGTGATTCCATGTGACATGTTTGTGTCTGTTTTTTGTCTCTTTTGTTCTTTCAATATAAATGCATTGTTTTTCAAATAACCCACACCCATCATCTCTTTAGTCCAATCTCTTGTTGCGTCTCGCTCTGTCTTCACATGTAACATTCCTTATCATTTCTTTTTCTTTGCCACTCTATGGTGATCTGCGATCAGGCCTTTTATGGTTCAGTTTGGATACAGAGGAGCTGGTTTTAGATCAGCAAATGTCCACATGTCAATCTGTTCACTGTCTTATGCTGCCCTCTGCTGGTTGAACTTCAGCATGAATTGAGAAACTTAAAGAGGCCATATTCTATGCCAGGGGTCAATGATCTGTTTAACATGAAGTGCCTTTAAAAAAAAAAAATCTAGTCATTGTACCAATATCAACAACCCCAAAAACAAGCACAATTCACTTTGTAATGCAGAACAGATGTTGAACTGTACTGTGCTAGCTACTGTCCGGTGTGTCATGCGAAATATGTGTTGTACTGTGGGTCTCATTTTTACATTTTTATTTTTCATAATGTTGTGAACTTATATGCCTATATAGTACATCAAAGTCTTTATTTCAACACAACAAGATAAATCCTGTTTTCCATATAATTTTCAATTTAAAATACACTGCAGACACAAATTCACTAAAAATTATGAAAATTTTCCTCTGCTTTTACTTTTAACAATAAGATTCATATCTTCATTTTTATTCATTCATTCATTCAGTCATTCATCCATTTATTTTCCTCAGGTGGATGGTATAAAGACAGATGACTTCACCTGGGAAATGTTCCAGAACTTTCTCAACAAACTAAGTCCCAGACCAGAGGTGGAGCGTATCTTCGTGGAGCTGTGAGTGAACAGAGTCCAGCAGCAATGACAAAGATACAGTAGCCCCAAAATGCATTTGGACACTTGGCCACATTTATTTATGTATGAATGCTAAAAGAAGAATGTTATCTAATATATTTACCAAATAGCATTTATATTTGAAGAAAAATGGCACACTTTCAAGCAACCTTTTCACAAAAGAAGTTTGTTAGGTTTGCCATTTACAAAACAATAGAAATGCTATTCAGAATAATTTAAAAATGTAACAGTAGTGGAACATGTCCGTGTAAAACGGGTCCAGGAAAAAGAAATGCTACTGATGCTTTGTTTCTAATACAGTGATATTTATACATTATTAAGTGTGTCCAAATGTGTCTTGGGGCCACTTTATGTCTTAATTATGTAAAGATACTTTGCAAAATATTCTTGACTTATGTCATTCTTTACTGTGTGTACCCAGTGGCTCCAGAGGGAAGCCCTTCTTGTCTCTGGATCAGCTGATGGACTTTATAAATCGCAAACAGAGAGATTCTCGACTAAATGAGGTTCTTTACCCACCACTCAAGCGAGAACAAGTCCGCCAGCTCATGGAGAGATATGAGACTAACACCAGCCAGCTGGAGAGAGGTACAAATGCGCAGAAGCACACACACATTTAGACATGGTGATGATGAGAGTGATGGTGGTTTGTTTCACCCCTCCATGTGTGAGCAGATCAGATCTCCCTGATGGGCTTCACAAAGTATCTTGGTGGGGAAGAGAACTCTGTGGTTCCTCCTGAGAGGTTGGACATCATCGATGATATGAACCAACCCCTATCCCACTATTTCATCAACTCTTCACACAACACATACCTCACAGGTATCCAAATGCATAAACACTCTCATAGAAGCAAATATGGTAATAAACGCACACATGTGACCTCGGTCTGTGTTTACCGCCTTCAGTGGGTCAGCTGACGGGCCTGTCATCAGTGGAGATGTACAGGCAGGTGTTGCTGACAGGATGCCGATGTATAGAGCTGGATTGCTGGAAGGGCCGCCCACCTGAAGAAGAGCCAATCATCACGCACGGTTTTACCATGACAACTGAGATATCTTTCAAGGTGTGTTTATGGCCCCATCTCAGTCTCCATTGCTCTTACAGTATGGTGAGGTCACATTTACATTTATTTGTTCTGTAAATTTTCATGGGCAAAATACAGTCATTTCAATAGGAATCCACTCCAGTTTTGCAAGATTTTTGCGTGAAGATTTTGCAAAGGGTTCAAGTTGGTCACATGGATTTGCCTTGTTGACCAACAGAAAGCTGCTTGGTTTGAAAGTGGCTTCTGGTGAGCTGTGCTTCATACATCGCTGCACTGTTGACAATAGACAAAGAAACTTTTTTGCCTGCAAAATTTGTGACTGCAAAAAATGTGACTGCACCTTTACTGTCAAATGAAAACTGCTGTATTTAAACTGCACACACAATGAACTGCAATGACTGACAAAGTTCAAATATTTGCGTTTTTAGGAAGTGATCGAGGCCATCGCTGAAAGTGCATTCAAGACGTCTCCCTACCCTCTCATCCTGTCCTTTGAAAATCATGTGGACTCGTAAGTATAAGTGTGTGCATAATGCTTATTTCTTTTTTTCTTTTTTTATCATGTTAATTTTTATCTTGATTATTATATGGTCTTTTAGGGCAAAGCAGCAGGCTAAAATGGCAGAGTACTGTCGCTCTATGTTCGGGGATGCGCTGCTCATTGAACCCCTGGAGAAATATCCGGTGAGTTCTTCAACACCATAAAAAGGCAAACTTCAATAATTATTCAATAGCTATAAAACAAAATTTTTGTTTAATTTTGTGTAATTGTTTTTTGGAACAAAGTTCTAAATCAATTAATCGATCAATCAGTCTACCTATCTGTCTATCTATCACCTTAAAACTTTCAGAGGTTTTAACATCATTATAAACTTTCAAGCTAACTTTTCTAAAGCCAAGGTCAAAGTTAAACTTGTGCCAACTTTACTTGTAGTTAAGGATAGTCCATTATCGCAGAATAAATGTAGACAAGGGTAGTCAGGATCCCAGTAAAAGTGAAGGGGTCTTGTATCATCCTAATCCAGTTTGATTCCAAAGTATTAAATGGCTATCAGATTAAATAATGAATAAGTCTTGCTTTGACCTGAAAATCATTGCATTATTGTGAAAGGAAAGAGACCAATGCATTGATATAACAGCTGTGTAGGAAATTGGCTGGCTGGGACAGCCAGTTATTATATAGTTTTTGTCATTACAAAAATATTTGACCACGGAATGCAGTGATTTGGCAATCATGATTAAGAGAATCATGTAAAAATTGAGAGTAGTAAACTATTATATTTTTAGTTTGAGAGTAGATTTTTATGTTTTTATTGTTTTTACAGCTGCTTCCTGGTCAACAACTGCCAAGCCCCCAGGAACTCATGGGGAAGATCTTGATCAAGAACAAGAAGAAACATCAGCACAGGGCCTCTAACGGTGGGAGCATCAGACGCAAGGATGGGACAGATGAACAATCCTCACCTTTGAATGGTGTGTACACACACAACACACCAAAACCTAGCCTGATCCACTCTAACACAAAAGCGACTGTGATTGAAATGGTTTCCAATACATCAAAACAATTACAATAATATTTCAACACACATTGGGTCCATTCACATGTGTTTTTGCATTAAAAAAAAAAAGAGAGATGCAGAAAGAAAAAAAAAAACACCAGGCATAAGCATTTGTGGATCATTTGAGAGAATCGAGGTTAATAAAGGTCATTTTTGCAAATCTACATAGGACTGTTTTTGTTCAAAAAACTTTACAAGTTAAGTAAATTATAAGTTAAGCTTATAACTGAAGCGTTTATAAGTGAAGGATCATTTTACAATAATATTTTAGATAATCCATGTCATGACCCCTTTAAAGTTTAAACTTGTTTTACCTTGAATGTACATAGTGGAATACAAAAAAACATCCTCTGTGTGAACGGTCCCTTAGAGTGCATGTCATGACGTAAGCTTGAATCATTCTGACAGCTAGCTCACACTGAACAGTGAAAAAAAATTAAGAACCTTTACTGTGAACTGCTTTGTCTTATCTAGTATTACTGTCTTCAACAACAATTTCACATCTGATTTTGTATGATAAATCATAACATGGCATCATTTTTAGTTCATTACTAATTCTCTTGGGCCATTTTATTGCACATCTCTTTCATATCTGCATGATTAGAGCGTTAGCTAATGAACCATGTGTCATCATTTACTCTTCTTCATGTCATTCCAATCTTGTATGACTTTCCATCTTGGCCGTAAATGATGACATTTACAACTTTGAAAAAATTGTAACTCTTTCATTAGCTACATTTTTTTTTTAGCTCAACTGCACTGAAAATGCATTAGGGTCTGTTTTAGTTGTAGTTTTCACTCTTTTTGTTGTCTTGAAACAATTCTGGCCCATTCAGTTACAAGCAATTTCATATACACAATACAATTTTCTGTTACCGATTTCATTTCACATCCAAACCCATTCATTGAGATTTGTGTTTAGATTGTCCATTGTCTGATGGGGAGGTGGGCCAGCTCATGTCCAATGGGGGCGAGAAGCTTGCAGAGAGGATGGCCAAAGATCTTGATATCCACAAGTCTATTGGTGGGTTTGTGCCTAGTTGACATGAGGTCTCAACCAATCAGGATGAAGACTGATGTCACTTAGGCACCTGTATGGAAGTTCGTGATTAATGCATTTATGGTGTGTATTAAATTTTCTGTGTCTTTGTGTCTGTGTGTATTATTTTTTAATATTAATTTCTAGATCGGGGAGATGGGGAAAGTGAAGAAGAGGAGGAAGAGGAACCCATTCCAGATCCAAAGAAACACAACAACACTGATGAGGTAACTCATCTGTCATGTTTGCTATTCTTCTCTCTGTCTCTCTCTCTGTGTGCATCTTTGACGTGTCTCTCTGTTTCAGGGTACTGCGTACAGTGAGGTGAACGCTACAGAGGAGATGTCTACGCTGGTCAACTACATAGAACCTGTCAAATTCAAATCCTTTGAGGCGGCAGCCAGTGAGTCATGATGTCTTTCACATCATAGCTGTTACTATGCTGTGTATTTTATGTCTGAAACCAGTACTGTGTTGACCAATTAGAAGCCAGGACAGAATTATCTGTCCGCTTCATAAAGTCATTGTTTAGTCTGTCATGTGTCTAGCAGAATTTAACTTTGATCCCTCTATCTCTTTTCAGAGAGGAATAAGTATTTTGAGATGTCATCTTTTGTGGAGACCAAAGGCATGGACACATTAAAGAACTCTCCCAGCGAGTTTGTTGAGTATCCTTCACCAGCCTCAGTCAGCAGATAATGACTGCTATAATGTGCTGCATCCCAGTTTACCTACATGTAATATCTCCTAAAAGTATGTGAAGAAAAATTCTTGTATGTAGCAGTAGAGAAGGCAAGTTTTGGTACATACTACCGTGTCAAAATAGCATCTTTTTGCACACTTTTACGCACATCATGTCAATGTAAACTGGCCTGTCAATCAAATTGTCTTATATACACTCATATATACAATCCACATTTCAGTTCATTAATTTATACTACTCAACAATTCTTCCTACCATATTGTAGGTAAAGTATTGCACATCTGCAGTGTTTTCTAGTTTTAGACTGGATATCACTGGTAGAAATTTAAAGGGGAGATCCATGCACACTCTTGGAGTGTTTGTGGATCTGATCCGAATAATCACCAGAAGTAGTAGACCATGAGAGGTATCTTTGGTATACTCATTTCTGCATTTCTTAATTCTAATTTTGAGTTCTATCTTTGGATGGATAATATACGAATCAGGACACAGTGACAGTTTTAGTTATATGTGACCCTGGACCACAAAACCAGTCTTAAGTCGCTGGGGTATATTTGTAGCAATAGCCAAAAATACATTGTATGGGTCAAAATTATCAATTTTTCTTTTATGCAAAAAATCATTAGGATATTAAGTAAAGATCATGTTCCATGAAGATATTTAGTGAATTTCTTACCATAAATATATCAAAACTTAATTTTTGCTAAGAACTTCATTTAGACAACTTTAAAGGCGATTTTCTCAGTATTTTGATTTTTTTTATTCCAGATTTTCAAATAGTAGTATCTCGGCCAAATATGGTCCTATCCTAACAAACCATACATCAATGGAAAGCTTATTTATTCAGCTTTCAGATGATGTATACATCTCAATTTCCAAAAATTGACACTTAAGACTGGTTTTGTGGTCCAGGGTCACATATATGTTTGGTATGTACATCTTTGTAAGGATCCACCCGCCAGCCCAAAAGCAGAATCCAGCGGCCTGGTCGAAGGTTTAATGTGTGTTCGGTCTTTTAATTGTGCCTCTTAATTGATCAGGATTTAGTTTCAATTTTGGTCTAGCGCCGTGTTCAATCTGACTCCAATTTCAAGTGATTGTTAAATTTAGGCAATATTCTTTATTATTATTATTATTATATATATTATATATATTATATATATATATATTAACGACCCAGTGTCGCTTAGCAATTCACTCGACCAACTGTGAACGCACGGCACAAACTCGCCAGTGCTGTACTTACTCAGAGGATACAGGGTGATTAGATACCTTAAAATTGGCTGCACCCTGCTAGCACATAATAAAAAGTGTACTTTTCCCTAATCACAAAAACTGTAACTTGTTAAGCCAGTGACAGACAGAAATCAGAAGATCCCTAATGACGAGCCCCCGCCTCATTCATTGGTACTTCAGTATGATCTATCCTGGATGCAGATTTGCGGAAACACTAGACTACGATTTTAATCTACTAGAAATAATCATGATTGCAGAAGAGATCAGAATAAGTCAAATATGACAATTTATTATTAGTCAGGTAAAGTTGTATCATGCCAATTACATAATGAAACAATTAGAAGCCAATTTAGAAAGGATAATGCAATTGTGAATCACATTGTAGCCGCGTGGCAACCCTGCTCCTGTACATAGATACTGTGGCTATATGGGAAATAGCCAAGTGATCTACGCAGGAGATAAACAAATTTAACATAGTCACACATATAACAGTTATCCTAATTTGACACAATACACATGGTCTAAAATGCATAGCATCAACAACCTTTTACCTAAGTGTTTTCATACACTTACAGTAAAGCAGTCATGTGTTTTAAAGAATAAACTCAACTAGTCTATGTGCACATGTAGTAGCGCAAACAACTATACAGTGTGCTCTATGGGCACAATGTGTTTAACACAATTGCATTTTTGAATAAAAACAAAATGCATACCTGACAGCATAGAGACACACAGTAGCAAAGCTCCAGAGACTCTTACACACTGCATGGGGTTTTCTGATTACAGAAATTCCAAAGTAGCGTTTTGTCACTTCCCTTATATACCCAAATAAGAAAAACAAAGAAATCTTCAGATCAGTTATAAAAACATAAAAGACCTTTTGGTTTGTTAGGTTCTGTGATCCAGGGTCACACCTGGCTGGAGATAGATAAACATTCTCACAGACCCTAAAGGGGAACACACCCCCTCCTCAGCAGAACACAATTCTACAAAAGTTTTCAATATTTCTCATAATACAAGTGACTACTGTGAAATTAAGACCATTTTACCAATCGCACAGAGACCTTTAGAACGATACCAAACATGAAGGGGAAAAACAACAGGTTCACAAGATACATGATATGTGGGATATGCATATTCTTAATGAACTTTGAGTGAAACCTTTTGGGGGGAAAAGAGGGAGAGGCAGGGGGAGAAGGGGGTCGTAAATGAACGAGGAGAGGTGTTGTTTGCTCTCTTTGGAGATTTCTTCTCCAGATAAGTTTTATGGTTTTATTGCATGGCATCTGTTTTGTGTGAGTTCCTGAGTTTTGGCTTCATGAGGAGTTAATTTCATAAGGAAATAATTTCACTCCTTGCATGTTTGCGCTTTTATATTCAAGTAATGTTGTTCTTCCTGAGCAAAATGTCTGTATTCAGATACAATAAAAAGCAGCTGAGTCGGATCTACCCCAAAGGGACTCGTGTGGACTCTAGTAACTATATGCCACAGCTCTTCTGGAATGTGGGTTGCCAAATGGTGGCACTGAACTTCCAAACTCTCGGTCAGCTATGCAGACAGCACTATATTATTGTCTTCTTCCTTCTGTCTAGTTGTTTTTTCTACATTTGTATATATTTTAGGAGCCTTTAAAATCTTTAAATAAGCTTATTTATTCTCTGTCTTAGACTTGCCGATGCAGCTGAACATGGGGGTGTTTGAATATAACGGCGGCTGTGGTTATCTGCTGAAGCCAGAGTTCATGAGACGCACAGACAAACACTTTGACCCCTTTACTATGGACATTGTGGATGGCATCGTTGCCAACACAGTTAGAATCAAGGTATTTTGTGCACATGTAGTATGCTGTTTAAAGATATAGTAATAGTCAGCTATTTTACTTTGTAATTTCAAATGTAATTTCTCACTTTTCCTTCGCATACATAGATCATCTCAGGTCAGTTTCTGAACGATAAGAAGGTTGGTGTTTACGTTGAGGTGGACATGTTTGGACTTCCTGCAGACACTAAAAGGAAATATCGAACGAAAACTTCTAACAACAACTCTCTGGACCCAGTCTGGGATGATGAAACCTTTGTGTTCAGCAAGGTAACAAATGAAAAGAAAAGTTTGTCCTAAAATGACAATTCTGTCATGCATAAAACTGTGAAGCTGTTTAGTACTCTACTAGTCTACACTTTTTTTGTTAAATGAAATACTGTTAATTTCTATCTTTGTAGGTGGTGTTGCCCACCCTTGCATCTCTGCGAGTAGCAGTGTATGAAGAAAACGGAAAGTTTATTGGCCATCGCATCTTGCCAGTATCGGCACTGCGCCCAGGTTTGTGCCAATACGAGGCAGTGATCTAACAGACTTGTTAGTCTGATACTGTACTAAATATCTACAGTCCTACATCTGCTATATGTGTGTGTTTATGTGTCTGTTAGGATATCACTACATCTGTTTGAAGAATGAGCTGAACCAGCCTCTCATGCTGTCATCCCTACTTGTGTACACGGAGGCACAAGACTACATTCCCAATGAACACCAAGGTAGGAGAGGTTTCTGTGGGACTATGATTGCCATGACAATGAGTTTATAATCTGCTACATAGATGTACTGTAATATTAGCAGCTGGTCAACTATATTTCTGTGCAAATACAAATGGTTGTGTATATATATTTTAATAAAACAAAAAAGATGGTTAATGGGTCACCCAGAGTATAATTCAAACCAGCAGTCTTACTCTTGTCCCTCTGTCTTCCTCTTGTTTTTGTGTAGAGTATGCAGAGGCTCTGACAAACCCCATCAAACATCTGTCTCTGCTGGTCCAGAGAGAAAGACAGCTATTAGCACTTATGGAGGATCACATTGAGGTCAGTTACGCCTTTCGACTTTATCTTGGAACGGTATCTATCATTTAGCAAATATCTAGCAGTAGCCTATATAAAATTATGGTAATAGTGACTTTTGTCCAATTTGAATTTCTGCAGCCAACCAATCTCCTTAGTGATCTCCCATTTGAACTTGCAGTCCAAGAATCTTCATTTGCTCATCTTTCTGTCATTCCAAACATTTGTTTTTGTGTGAGAAACGGACTAAAATTAAGTTGCTGTTGTTCACTGAAAACCTTGACATCCAAGACTTCCTTCATCAGTATTCAGTCCTATTCCTCAGCAAATCATTCTTTTGACTCATATATTTTCAATTAATCAGTTGATCGAGATTATACTTGTGCATGTGATGCTTTTATGGTACTTTAGCATATTTTTAGAATCTTGAAAGCCCCCGTTTCCATTTATTATAAAAAGAGTGACAATTATATTATTCATTATGTTTCTCCTTAATGGGTTTAGAATAAATTAGTTTTGGGTAAACTATTCCTATTCCTATTACTATTAACTCACTGTTACATGAACTAACGTCTTGTAGATATTTCAGCCATTAAGTGAATACATACTCTGTGTGTGTGTGTGTGTGTGTGTGTGTCTCTGCAGGGTGGACCTTTAAAACAAGATGAAGGAGACAAGTTTGACTCTGGCTGCGTGACCTCTGTTGACCCTATTTGCCCTCTGCCTTCTCCAACACTTCCTTCTGTACTCACTGAGGTCATGAACCCTCCTGCATCAGGTTTGGTCTCACCTCAGAAACAGTTACTCTTTTTCCTGCTGTCTTGCTCACGATCATTCCCACCCCCCACCCCCATTTTTGCGTTTTGGACATAATGTTTCAGTTATTTCATGTCTGTACTGATGCCTATTAGAGGTATAGTGGTTCTCTGTTTAAAAAAAAAAAAAAGATTTAAAAAAAAAAAAGATGATCTCTTTTGGTAAAGACATTTGGAGTGACTTGCACTAATGCACAGTGCAAGGTTCATCTGTGTCAATTTTTGCGTCCGTGCATTACTCTGCAAGCCCAAAGACTTCACGGTGCTGTCGACTATGAAAAAAAAGCATAGCAGAAGACGTTTAATTATCACCTTGAATCGGCAGCATAGGTAAGAGTGGACAACCATTTATAAACTTTATAAATGGCTTTTATGGGGAATTCCCTTTTTAAATTTAGTTCTCATGTCATGTTATATGAATAAAAAAACTAAATATTATGAAGTCTCTAGAATTATTTACGGCTTATATTTCGCAGTTAGTTTTATTTATCAGCAAGTGAGTCATGGTTAAACTTAAACTTCACCATTCAAGTGCAAGGTGGAGCACATCAGAAAGGAGCACAATGTTATTTACTAAAATATGTATTTTTAAAATATACATATTTCTTTTTGGACTTCTAAATTTACCTTGATTTTTCTTTTTCTCTCAATAACATTAACTGCAATGAAATAACATAGAGCCCCCTACATTTACAAAATAAATAAATCAATATGTTAACACCTTTTTTTTTATATTCTGTGTTTTATTTATCTTTACTTGTCAATTTACCTCGTCCTACTATTTGTTTTATTTATTTATTTTTTTTAATGTTTAAAGTGCTCTCTGTAATGTATGTTTTGGCACACAATGTAGAGCATACAACTGTTTATTTAATAAAAATGTTTACTTAACTTTAAAAAACCTGTTTTGAAATACTAAGGCAAACTGTTACCAAGTGCTAGTGAATTCTTGTGAAAATTTCTAATTAAGAATACATCCCTCATCCCCCCACTCCCAAACTAAACTGTACCAAAACAGTGACCTCAAAACAGAAATACGTACTGAACCGTGAACCGTTATACCTCTAATGTCTACTTATGAATATGCATGGCATGTCCATTAAGTGACCTGAGTGTTTGTGTGTAATATATTTTAGGCCAAAAAGAAGATTTAGTCAACAATATTCTTAAAGGTAAGATTCACTCACCCTCATCTAACCATTGTACTCTCATCTTCATCAGTCCCCTTCGAAGTGCTGAGTGAGAGGTGTTGCAGATCATAGACAAGCTTTGTATCTAATTGTGTTTTGCAGTAATCGAACCTCAGTCTATTGATGAGCTCAAACAGCGCAACTCCTACCTGAAGCTGTTGAAGAAGCAATGCAAGGAACTCAAGGAGCTGAAAAAGAAACATCTCAAAAAGGTCAAAAGCACTTTATTCTTGCAACACTACTTGGAGTTATGTATAGGGAATGTGCCTTCATGGTCACATTTAACTAGATAATATGCACATATATTTTTACCTAGATAAAAAAAGAAGTTCAGTTCTTCAAGACCAGCTTTGATGTTTGGTTGAGAAATCCTGGATGGAAAGGGTGTTTTAGCATATTGCCAGGCATTGCTAGTATGTTTGAACATGCACTGTAGCTAGCATGTCTTAGTTGATAGGCTTTGCTTGTGGTAAATAGACAGATCAATCCAACGGGCCTTTTTTACATTTCTGGGTTTCTGAGCAGCGGAAGTCATCATTGTTGGGTTAACTTTGAGAGCAGTGAATGGGAGAGTACAACAAACATATTCTTTGCATTCCCATTTGCTCAAATAGCAGAAGAAAAACTCCATGATAGTGTTTACATAACTTTCAAAAAAAGGAAAAAAAATTGAGAGAGACTGATAATGGCAGTCAGAAGAGAGAAAGATGTCAAATTTACCATCCCTCCCTTAGACGCTGCATTAGAAACACCCTCGCATTAGCGGTAACTAGTTTTTTTGTAATTTGAGGAAAGGTGATATAATACAAAGTATGGTGTTATAAATGTACATACATCTTTTTAAAAATTTACATCTAAAAAACTTTCGAGGATTTACGATGCTGATGAACGTTGAAACGGACCATCACAGTCTTGTGAAAAGGGTCCATGGTTCGGACATATTTGCTGCTGTTTGGCAATATTTTTCAGGCAAAATCCAATCATTTTTGTCGGAATCCATGCAATTGTGAATTTTGCATGAGGGCAAAAAATTATGCCATGCAGATTTCCCAGTGTGTTCAAGTTGGTCACTCAGATTTGCTGCACTTACCAAGAGAAAGCTGATTGCTTTGAAAGTGAGCTTTGCTTTATGCATTTCTTCATTATTGACAATACACAGTGAAAATTTTTTTGTCCATGAAAATTTGCAGAAATTTGGTGGTTGTGGCGTTATAGCTCTGGGATTAGTTAAAGTCAGAAATGTTTTTAATTTATAAAACTCTGTAAAACCTTTCACACGTTTAATCGTCAAAACAAACAAGCATTCATTACAAATTTGAAAGCTTCACTTTAGAACTGGGTCTGTTTCTAAGAAGTTATTATAGTAACAATATTATAGCGCAAAGGTCTCCAATCCTGGTCCGGAAGAACCTCTAACACTGCTTATTTTACATGCCTCCCTAATCAAAAACACCTGATTCAACTCATCAACAAATGGTCAGATAAGAGAGACATCAGAAATGTACAGTGGTGGGGGTTCTTCAGGACCAGGATTGGGAACCACTGTTATTGAGCGAGAGAGCATGACTTGAGTCTGCCACAGTTCTCAGTAGATAGCAATGGTGTTAGTAGATTTTCTGAACTGTATGGCTATTTGAAGTTTAGATCGTTTGCTAAAGTAATATGGTCTGTTAAAACCCTCAAGACCTGGAATGACTTTATAGCCGTGCAGTTTTCGAAAATGAATCAACACGTTAAAACATCATCAGCCAATATGTATCAAGCAGTCAACAGTGCTGTGGCATAAGAATGGCGAACTTATATCAGAGCCATAGCGCTCTGACAAATGCTGCAACTATGCTAGTCTCTTTTCAACAATAACTTAAAGAATGTGTTTTTGTGTGTTTCAGGTGTGGGCTCTCAGTAAAGAACAAAGGACTCGCTGTAGTCAACTGAACTCTGACCTCCAGAGGAAACGGAGTCAGATGGAGAAGCGTCTGCGCTCCAGTCTGAAGAAAAAGTGAGGACATTTAGATTAAACATTGACCGTTTGACCTTCATTAATGTTGGCCAGGTGGATTTTGTGCTTGAGTGATGTAATTCATACAATGATCATAGAAAGATCAAGAGTTCAGGAGCTCAGAATGGTAAAGCAGCCAAACTGCAGCCAGAATGTTCTGTACAGAGAATAATGGAAGGGGTTGTGATCAGACTCTCTGATGAATATTTTACATTGTTTAAAGCAGGAAGCGACACAAATGGTTAAACACAGACTGCTTTATTTCATTATAAGTTGAATGAGAAGCCAAATACTCTGACCTTTCATAGAACGTCTGATCTTTAGAACAGTTTTCACATGCCCACTGTCACAAATTAGCTTATTTTATTAGTGACCTAGAAATAGTGTCAAATCAGAAAAATTGCTACATTTTACAGCAGAACCTTTCTTAGTTTTACATTGATCAACATTCTTTAACTTTGTTCATTTCCAGGGTCAAATTATATTTTGAAGAAAAATGAAAAATTCCCCAAAAAAAATAAAACCTCACTTAATGTCAGAAAGGTTGCTGACCTTTGGTTAAAAGGACATTGGAGACTGTTCACTTTGAATGATCTATTATTAAATAGATGTTTGCTATTTGTGTGTGCAGTGGGTCAGAGGAGGGTCAGAGGGAATTGAACGAGCTGGATCTTGAGGTGCAGAAACAGATGGACCATATCAAAGAGGAGCAGATACAGGAGCTTATTGTGCTTAGACAGACACAACTTCAGACAGAGAAAGAGGCTAAACATTTCCACCTCAAAGAGGTATGACACACAACAATAGCCCAAAGACACCGTGATTACAGCTGCTCTGTAAGGCACTACACACACACACTGCTAAAAATGTGTATTCTTTGTGACTCTGTGCTTCTGTGTCAGGCCAATCAGAAACTGAGGGAAATCGCCCAAGAATGCCAAGCAGCCCAGATCAAGAAGCTCAAGGAAGTGTGTGACAAGTGAGAAACTTTTTTTCTGTGTTTTTGTGTTTGAGGTGCATTTGTGTGTTTGTGGACAAATGCTAAAAAGTCACATTTCTACCCGCAGAGAGAAGAAAGAGTTACAGAAGATTCTGGACAGGAAGAGGCTGAACAGCATCACTGAGGCCAAGAAAGCAGAAAAGGACAAGGCTGAGGCGTGAGTAATAGTTTTTCTTATCTCAAGGACAGTGCCAGTGACAGTCTAGGGTTAAAAGGTTAGTCCGACCAAAATAAAAATTCTGTCATAATTTAGTCAACCTCTTATCATTCCATACACAAATCTTTCTTTCTTCTGCTGAAAGCAAAAGAAGATATTTTAAAAAACATGGGTAGCAAGCAGTTTTGGTGACCATTGACTTTCACTGTATGGTAGGGGTGTAACGATACATGTATTCGTACCAATTGTCACGGTACAGACATCTCGGTTTGGTGCATGAGGCTTTACAACGAATACAGGCAATTCACCCTCAATTCAGAAGGAGGTGCCCGCAGTAATGCAACGCTGTTTGATAACCGCCAGCAGAAGAACAGGCGAATGCCATGAGTTGCGCACTTGAAAACAAAGCCCACTAGACAGTGACCATGTGCTGATTCTGAACGTGTCTCTCGTTGACAAAGGAGTATACTTTAAAGGCTTGCACACTCAACTGTATCTCTCATTTGGCACAAATCCAAATATTCCATAATATTTCCATATTTGCGATGTATCTGAATGCAAAACTATTATTCATTATATAAATTATAGGCTTTGTACTTCAGTCGTGTTCCAACGGTGACACAGAGGCGGGCACGCTGATGTTTGGTTCACTGTATTTTATTTTGATAAAGTACCAACTGCGCTGTCAAGTTAGCAATGCTGGAAGTTATGTTGTGTGTGTGTGCGCGATCACTTCAACTGTTTCTTTATACCAGCAGAATCAACTTAAAACACTCCCATCATTTATTTTCTTATTCAATACAATTCAAGTTTATTTGTAAAGCGCTTTTCACGATACAAATCTTATTAATAATGCATCACTGTAAAAGGTCTACTTTTATTTGTGTACACTCACAATGAAAACAAACATGTGCTTTTGTAAAATAAAGAAAACAAATAGGATGTCGCTTTCTGCCATTTGAGTTTCCTTTCTGTGAACAAATTAAGCATGTCACAAAAATGAACTGAAACTCAGCATAATATAGCCTATATAGGCTACGTTACGTCACACTTTTTTATCCCCTTTTTTATCTGTTTACTAAATAAAATATATTTCAAGTATTTATTCATTGTTTGTATATATGTACTGCAGATTTTATATAACATTATAATTTAATATAATATTTAGTATTTTCTCATCTAGGTGGAAAAAATTGTAATTTGTACTACTGTCTGTTCAAAATAAATGAAAAGAAACCTAGCATAGTAGATTTGTTTTTGTTTTTTTTCTTGTTGTACCGAAATCGTATCAAACCGTGACCCCCAAACCGAGGTACGTACCGAACCGTGACATCTGAGTACTGTTACACCCCTACTGTATGGACATAAAAAAACCTTATTTTAATTTGTGTTTTAAGAAGAAAGTAACTCTTACAGGTCTGGAACAACATGAAGGTCAGTAAATGATGAACACATTTTCATTTTGGGGCAAACTAAACCTTTAAGTGGCTTGCCTCAGTAGCACAATGGATGCTGAGGATAAATGCAAATGAAATATTAGTGATCTGTGAATGGATTGTAAGGAATGGACACTACCTGCCTTAAAGGGATAGTTCACCTAAAAATGAAAATCATCATCATCCTCACCCTCATGTCTCACTGTTGTTTTGGACCCCACTGAGTTTCATTATATAGACAAATACAGTTACATCCCCATTTTTTTTCTAAATCTTTTAAGAACAATCTGACCTATATCTTAATCCGAGATGTTCTAAGATGCCTCGGGATATCTGGAAAAGCAGCCATATTTCTCATTGTCCTGTTATGGAAACTGTCAGATAAAATGAAAGGGAGAAATAGAGAGAAATGTGACCATTTGTGAATGTGCTGCTGAGGCTCATCAAGCCATTAACATCAGTGGAAACTTTGGAAAGGTCAGCATTTCTCTCAGCACCTCAATGGTAGTGTACAGTGAACGTAACCTTCTGTCGTTCTCTCACTCAGCAGGGAGCTGAATGAGATCAATAGAAAACATATCAATGACTCAGTCAACTTAATCCGTCAGGTGAGTAGAGTTGTGGAAAAGTTTATGAATTTAGTGTTATTTGTGTAAATATCTCTTTTTAGACCATTTTAATCTTACACCTTGTCCTAATTAGGTGCCACTCAAGTTTTCATTGTCAGTTTTTTAACAGTTTTTCTTGTATGTACAGAATGCATAAAGGCCATGACACACCGAACCGACATCAAAGAACAAATGGTGACGTAATTTGTAGGGTTGGCTTGATACCACAATTTTGGCTTTGGTCCAATACCAGAATCTAATATTTTTGTATTGATAGCATATGTGACAAATAAGCAGCCTCAAAAGAAGTGAATTAAAAACAATTTTTATTAAAAACACTACATGAAACGTTACAGTAACAAATGTGTTGCTTGTTCAGATAGGGCTGCACGATGAATAGTGTTTTGAACGTCATCACAATTTCTGCTTCTCTCGATTTATTAAGCATAATCATCTGAGATATTATCTTCTTTTGGTCTGGCTCCTTAAACTGAACAGCCAGTCAGATTGATCTCTCCCAACAAGCTCTGCCGACAATCTCAGTTGTTCCGAAAAGCTGCCCAGGTGGGTCTGACTAGTGCCAGTGGTGTGGAACACTGCACAAAAACTCGATGCTTAATGATGGGCAACATTCACCGGCGACAATAAAATCGTAGGCAATCAGTAGATATTAGATGCTTCTGAGTGGTCTTACTCCACAAAGTTGTCTAGTAAACAAGCACTCGACAGAATGTCTCATCAATTTTGGACAGAAACTCATTGCTGGTGCTCCAAACCTTGTTAGGACAAAGTGTTTCTGAGTCATACCAAACAAAAGTTCAAATAAACAAGGTCAATCTTCCTCATGATTTTCCTTAATTCTTTCTCTCTCTTTGTGTAGCTGGAATTGTCTCAAGGGAAGCGTCAAGAGAAGTTAAAAGCCCTTCACAAGGACATCCTTCAGAAAATAGAGGAGGAGGTTCCTATGGTCAGTCCATGCACAGATTTATTTTGCCTTCATTCCCTGTTCATTGTCACATTATTTTCTTTTACTGATCAATTCCACCTATTCATGGCAAAATTTAAAAAAAAAAAAAAAAAAAAAAAAATATATATATATATATATATATATATATATATATATATATATATATATATATATATATATATATATATATATATATATATATATATATATATATCCCTTACAGAAATGTACCACAATAACTACTGTATATTTTCTGCCAAAATACTGCAGTTACAAGAGATAATGTCACCACTGTCATCAAGAAAAGTAAATGGTCATTTCAGATTTTGAAAGCTTTTTAGACTGTTTGAAGTAGGGATGGACAATATACTGGACTTGATAACCCTGTAGAAATTTGACAACTGGTCTGGATTTAAAATTGTCAGAGTTATGCTAATTCGATGTTGCAGTGCTGCATCATCACAATAGTTTATCATTTGCACACATTTTTAAAGCAGCCAGTTTTAAACAGATTTTAAAAGCGCAATAAGATGCGAAAGAGAACTCAGTTCTGTATTTGAACACTGTTTAACAAACAATTTTCTGAGCATATACACTCAAAGCACCCACAAAGAGAGGTGCCTATAATAGAGTTTGTAGGTATTGAAGCTTTTTCCATGGGATTTTATTCACAAATGATCAAATACAAAATTTTTATGCCTGTCCGGCTGTAATCATTGCCCATCTGGACGAGCATTTGCGTGAATTTCTTACTTCTGATAGATATACCTTTTTGTCCCCCCTCTGCCTTATTACTTGTAATTAGTTCTTATTTTTTAATACTCAACATTTTAATTACATTACTTTGGTTAATATTAGTGTTTACTGTGATATCGAAATTGGTATTGAGAACTGTGAAATTTCAGTGGTATCTAAAACATTGATATTGCGACAACCTTATTTTCAGCTTAAGTAAATATATTGGGATATGTATTTTTAACATTAAATAAAATAGCTCATGTTGTCATATAAATCTTTGGCCATATCACCACCCCTAGTCTGAAGATTTCATAAGTTTTTTTTTTTTTCTTTTCCCTTCTTCCTTCAAATGTTGAATGGATTCCTTCTGTCTCTGCAGGATCAGGCCCGTCTGACACGCGACTGCGAAGCAGAGCTGAGGCGCTTGCCGGAAGAGATCTCTCAGTATCTGCAGGAGATCGAGAGCAAAGGCTCTCGTAAAGACACTCTGATGGGTCAGGCCAATGACAGCCCCAGCTCCGGCCCCCCCTCTAACTGCAGCACACCCCCTTATTCCTCCCCCAACCACAGCTGGAGCAACATGACCAATATCTCGTCCTCAATGCTGGACGACGACTCCACCTCAAACACTCCCGTCAAGTCAGAGACGGATACTACAGGGGTGTACTAGTGATACTAACATTCGCTTTGTTTTTCCTTATCATTTCTGTCCACAGTGGATTTTAAGAATAGATATAGTATTACTTTTTGTTGTTGTTGTTTTTAGGCTGCATACACTTTACCACCGTGTCTGTCTGAATCAACTCTGACATTGTTTTACTTTCTTTTTAACCAAATTCCTGTTTTAATCCATAAACACAGTGGATTTTATCTAGCTTTAATAATGTGGGCTCTTGTTCATACTACCACCTGAATGCAAGATACCTGTGGAAACCAGAGAGATAGGGTTTTCTATTTATTTCGGTTATATATTGTGCACTTTTCAGCTTTTTGGGTAGTGCAGTGAGTTGTCCTAAAGGTGGCAGTGTAAATTTGGCAGTAATGAATTCTGACGCTGTGATGCTAGCGCTAGGCTCATGCTTAGTCTTAAAGGTACATGTTTACATAATGCACAGATGGACTATTGCTTACGCACCCCCAACACAATTCATTTCACCACAGCGACATCCGGTCTTGTGAATGTTGTGAATGTTGATCAGGTCCTGAGCACACTGTCTGAAAAATGTGCAAAAATTACACAGCTTTTCACTGGGGCAGTACCCTTAAGGAACAACTTTGTACCTTATCTGCCCCCAAAAAGTGCATATTAGTACCTTTTAGTACCTGAGTAGTAATATGTGCTCTTATTAAAGTGATAACTTTTAGGGCTAAATAAGGTGCCAAGTTGACCGTTTGAGGGCTCCGCCCCAGTGACAAGCCGCTGTAGGCCTAAAGATACTATTTTTGCACATTTTTTCCAAAAAGTGTATATTGTTTTGTTTTTTTTGTTTTTTTTGTGTCCAGTGATGCTAAAATGTTTGTGCCTCACATTTACATGTACTTTGCTTGAACTCTCTCACCCAGTTAATGCATTTTAAAATCCCATAATCCCACTCACTCTCTTTCCTATACCTCCCCCGTATCTGTCTCTCTGTCGGTTGGCTTAATCTAATCTAATCCAGATTCTGTGTAATTCGCAGTGATCCCATATCTCACGCTGTCTGAAATCCAGTGATGTCGAGGAAACTTCATGCACCACCATTTTATTTTTGGCCAAACCCTGTTGAATCTTCTCACGTTCTGGGTGCAGTGTCAGGAACGCTGTGCACAAATCCCCCATCAGGCTTTATCACGGTCTATTCAGAGTCATGTTGCATAATATGCAGCAAAGCAGAGTGTATGAAATGAGTTTTTAATGTGAGATTGAAGCAAGACTTTTACAGCTTAGCTCTGATCACCACAATCCAGGGCTTTTTTTAATCCATTAGAATGTATGATGTTTGGATTTTGCTTTCTCGTACTGTAATCTGGTCTGCTGTCCCCACTTCCTGTTTACTTTCATATATTTGGTCAGTTTTTTTGAGTTCTATGTCCATGTGCGTCTTTTCCCCACCTTTTTCATTCTCTTTGTGTCTCTCAGGGCTTCGCGGCTTAATATTAAGACAGTTGGAGTTGAGCGAGCATCATTCACACTGGTGTGCTTGGTGCTTAATGATCTCAATGGAAGCACTTTGAGAAAGACAATGATTACAGCACTTATGATTATCAAACAATTACATTTGCTGAGCGAGTAACATAATATGCATCATGGACATGACGGTTCTTCTGCATACTTGGATGATAATATTTCCCAGTGTAATTTACAAAGTGTGTGTGTGTTTGTATGTGTGAGGTAAGCGCTGGCTGTGAGAATGAACACTGCACAGTAGAGTTTAGAAGGCCAGAAGCCAAAAGGGCTGAAATGAGATGAGATGGACGACACTATCGTTTGCTATGAGAAGTGAGCATGATTTTATGTGACTCAGGCCATATTATGTGTTCATATGTTAAGTCAATAGCTTTATTTACCCGTATGAACAGGGATGAATGGTACTTGCATGTAAACATTTCCTCTCTCCATGTCTCATTATCTTTGGAGAGGGACATTAGTGTTGTACATACTACCAGGAAATATTAATGTGTATTTCAGTCGAAACCACATGAGAATTTATATCCATATACATATAATTCATTCCATTTTAGACATAAATGAATTTTACTACTGACTAGAGGAGAAGTTGAGGGTGACGTCTGTCTTTTTGCTTGCATCTTAGGCTGATCTAGTGTCCCAACAACACACACACTGTACAGTCGACCTAAGCACCGTTCAGCTGTCTTCTGCTGCCTGTCTGACATTTGATTTCTTGAGGTGCAGGTGCTTTTTTTTTTTTTTGGTTTGTTTTTTTTTTTTTGGTGGCCTGTATTTTTTTTTTTTTTTTTTTGTGTGTGTGACACTTTATGATTGTCTTGTTCTTTACAGTGGCATGATTCTGTATTGTGCCTATGTTATATCACATTATGGTTCTGTTTTGTGTATAGACAGTAGTAATGGTTGAATGGCGCTATTTTATCATTTAAAAACCCAACAGTTCCTTTTTTGAAATCATGTAATTTAGAAATTCACTTTTCAGTGTCTTAAAATGGGACAAAATTCAGGTGGTTGTTCTGATTTTGAATTTTCTTTTGATTTTAGCACCTTTTATTATTATTTTATTAATGCTTGCAAAGCATGTCCTGTAAATTGACTTTGTTGGTATACAGGTTTTTTTTCTTCTTCTTTCAAAGCAGACATTAGCATGCTAATTTCAGTCTATAATCAGACATCCTCAGGGGACAAACAGGCTGGTCCATCACACATGTGGGCCGAACTGAGTGATGCTGGTGTGTGTACTGAAATCAGTGAAGACTGCAGTCAGACTTTAAGGGACAAAACATGCTTACCCAAGGGCTAACTTCTGCTCAGCCTCAGTTACAGCTTTAACCAAGTACATATCTTATAGTTTCATGAGTTCATAGTTTGTCTCTCTCTCTCTCTCTGCATGTGTCTTTTTATTACCTTCCTACTGAAACACTCTTTTGTTAACACTGTATGTAGATAATGTACTGGTCTGCCTTGTTTAAAGGGAAAATTATTACTCTGGATGTAATTTTTATTGCCTCGATAAATAATATAACTGTACATTCAATAAATACAGAACATTGTCAAAAATGCATTGCTTGCGCTTCCCTTTTTCAGTTCTCCTTTAATAGGATGAGAACAAGTTCTCAGATTGTGAAATGGATTTGTTCTTAAATGAAAGACAGATTACGTGGCATGATGAAGGTGTGTGAGACATCTTCAAATATGAAAATCCATTCTCACTTTACTAGACCCTTCTAAACATTTTCCAGAGTGAAAATAAAATGGCATTTTTTTTAATCAGTATAGTACTTTAGAATTTATTAACATTTTAATTTAGCTTTTTATCTTTAGAGTAATTACTTTTCTTTTTTTTCTTTTTTCTTTTTTTTTTGCAATTTTATGTGCTTTTGTTATTTTTATTAGGGTTTTGTTTGTGTGTGTGTGTGTGTGTGTATTGAAGATCCTATAGTAATGATATGTAATCGTCCTATAGTAATGTAAACTTATGAGCAGGGTCATTTTTATAATTTAAGTTATTGTAATTTTCACATTATCTTTTTTTTTCAGATTTTGCATATTCTACATGTCAAAAATGCATGGTTATGTGAATATGGTCACACTTTGGGAACCAATTCTCGCTATTAACTAACTATTGACTACAATTTTTGCCTCAGTAAACTCATTTGCTGCTGCTTACTAGTTTGTAAGGTAGTTGTTCAATTTAGGTAGGGTACGATTAAGGAATTAAAATATGGTCATGCAGAATAGGGCATTAATATGTGCTTTATATATACCGATAAACAGCAAGTATGTTAGTAATATGCATGCTAATATGCAACTAGTTTATAGTGAGAATTGATCCCTAAACTAAAGTGTTACCAAAAGTGTTTTTTGTGTCTTTGGTTACAAGTGTTGATGTGAGTCAAGTTTTGAGCCTAAGAAACAATAAAAGCACAACACCCTTGAAAAATGAGGTTCAACGCACCAGTACATTTTTAACCCTTTTTTTTTCTTTTTTTTTTTTTCTATGGGAATAGTACAAAACTTGGTAAAAGTTTTGGCACTTGTCAAGTGTGCAAAGTTCTGAAAACTGCAGCCAAAACAATTTGATCACCATCTTGTGGCTGGCTGCAGTTTTGGTCATAAACCACGCCCTCTTCATGTAAACGAATGGGACATAAGCAAAGCTAAAAATCCTAATTTCCCTTAAAGGAAAACGCCACCGTTTTTCCATATTCCAATATGTTTTTCCCTTAATTTAGACGAGTTGATAAGTACCCCTCCTGTCTCAGTGCGTCCACTTAATCGCTCTAGCGCACGGCGCCACTATGCTAGCATTTAGCTAAGCACCATTCATTCCTTAGGATCCAAACAGAGATGAATTTAGAAGCTACCAAACACTTCCGTGTTTTCTCTATTTAAAGACGGTTACATGAGTAGTTACACGAGTAAGTATGGTGACACAAAATAAAACGGGGCGATTTTCTAAGCGAATACAAAATGATAACTGTAATGTATGGCTGAAGAATACTTCGCAGCACTTCGACCTCGGCACAGTAATATTGGTTCTATTGATGGAAGTTAGAGGGAGAGGGGGAGTTTTCAGGAGTGATGATATTACTGCGCCAAGGTCGAAGTGCTGCGAAGTACTCTTCCGCCATACATTATAGTTATCATTTTTTATCTGCTTAGAAAATTGACCAGTTTTATTTTGTGTCACCATACTTACTCGTGTAACTGCTCATGTAACCGTCTTTAAATAGGGAAAACACGGAAGTGTTTGGAAGCTTCTAAATTCATCCCTGTTTGGATCCTAAGGAATGAATGGTGCTAAGCTAAACGCTAGCATAGTGGCGCCGTGTGCTAGAGCGATTAAGTGCACGCACTGAGACGGGAGAGGTATGTATCAGCTCGTCTAAATTAAGGGAAAAACATATTGGAATATGGAAAAACGGTGGCGTTTTCCTTTAAAAATAATTTTTTTCTGAGATGGTTTCCATTCTTATCACGTTGGTGTATGTTCGTGTTCGTTTTTCTCATAAGTTTGATCGCTACCATGCAGATTCAGGCTCCAAATGACGTCATCGACAGTGGCCATACTGGAATGTTTTGGCTTCACTTTCCTATAATGGAAAGACCTGTAGATGCATTGTCCTTTTTTTTTTTTTTTTTTTTTTTTTTTTTTTTAAATAAAAATTACAATTAAAATTGTCACACTTGTACAGTTCACTGTCAAAATGACTGCAGTCTCACATTGAACTCTGACTCTGATTTTCACACAGTTAGAGTCTCCTATAAAATGTCCTTGTGTGTGTGTGTTTGTATAAAACTTTAACTTCTAAACCTTTTAAATCTTTAAACCTTTTTTCAATTTACATATTCTGCCAAGTGTCTGCTTTAAAAAGAGACCAAACTTAAGAACATCAATTAATTGAACATTAATTTCACTGAAACTAAAAAAACAAAAAAATAAAAATAAATAAGCGCCACACGGGCAGAACTAGATTGTTAATGTTTTTAAATCCCCCATCTGTACATCAGGGAGTTGCATGCGTAAAGTATCCTGATGTTGAATATTATTGCTGTACAGTGATTGTTTATAGATTCTAGTCTATCGTTGTATGACACTGCTTTGAAGAGTCAATACTTTCTCAGTTGTCTTCTAATGGTTTATTTTGAAAGGCATCTGTGAAACATGATTTTCAGAGTAACCTTTGTGACATTTTTGACTAGTTACTGCAGTTTTACCGTAGAGTTTGAGATGGAAGTGGGGATTTGTCTCCTTTTTAGAGCAACTGTTGAAAAATTGGACAATAACTATGAGGCTTATGAAAGCACCTGAGAGATGAATGCAATTCCTAGGACCCTTCAATAGCTTCTAAGTACACAAGCCTCTCCTGTCTTCTTTATTTGAAGATAGCGACAGTAAAAAGGGCCTGTTTCCTTTGATATACAGCTTTGCAAGGCTTGTTTTTGTGATGGTACAATGATGTTGCAAAAATGCTGCATGGAGCTCTATTTCTGATTTTAGCTGGTAGCATAAATCAGACATTTAACACGCATAAAAAATATGGGTAAAATGTGGGATTTGTCTAAAATAAGAGTACTACTACATTAGGACAAACCAAACCATGAAAGCGTGTCGATCTTTAATTTCCATTATTTCACATGGTGGGAGACTGTCAATGCAAATGTTTCTACTTAGCTGTTTTCTTATTTAATAAAGTAATATTCATTACAATTTATATTATTAACTTAGTTGAAACATTCACTTGTTATATTGTAATGTCTTGGTATGTTATTGTAATGTTGCTTTCATGACAGCAAACCTCAAGCTGCACAAGTTTGCAACAAACCTGATGATTTTGTTCTCCAGCATGATCTGAGATGATCTAAAAAGCATCTTGTGTTTCAATATGAAGAGAAACATTTAACAATCTGTACAAAAGTGTTCACAGACATGCATAATTGCTTATTAGAACTAAATCTCAAATAAGTTTTATGTCATAATGCCTCTTTCAATTTTTCAAAATACTAAATCTTGTAAATTAAGTATAAAATTAGATTTTAAATCCCAGATGTGGGCTTAGTCTTTCGAACCCCACTGTATGTAACAATGCATTGAACAATCCAATTTACTTCATATCTGAGGCACATAACCTGCACATTCAAGTTCTCTCACAGCCTCTTAATGGCCCCAGCAGCCAGTCGATCTTTAATTATATTTCCATGTAATTTCTCATTCATTCATTTTTCTTTTCTGAACCCTTCACATTCTTTCTCTTATCTCCAGCTTTTGTATTTCATGCACAAAGCTTGTCTCCTCTCTCTCTTTTTCTGTTTTGTTCCCCAGTGAGCATCTGCTTCTGCCTCATTCTTTCTGCTCTCGTTCTGTCGTTTCTTTCTTTCCAGTGGATAGGTCCATGAGAGTGAGAGCAGAGCACCGGTACCCAACTGTCATGCCTGACATATATCAACTTGGTTTACAAAAAAAAAAAAAAAAAAAAAAAAAAACGTGTATATGTCCCAGTCTTCTCGCTCACTTGGAACTCCTCATGCATCCAAACTGCTTTTTGTAACTCATCTGAACAAGTTCATCTAAGCAATATTACATGAATAATCATGCTGTCGTTCCAGAAATCAGTCAGGCTGTCATTTGGTTGTATCCGCTTGTTAACTCTGTCACACATCACCATTTCCAGGTCGAAAAATGCTGATCAGCTGCCAAAACAAACACCAAATGGTGCTAATATACACTCACTGTGTGTAAAAAAAAAAAAATAAATACAAAAAAAAAAAATAAATATATATATATATACATATATATATATATATATATATATATATATATATATATATATATATATATATATATGATATATATATATATATATATATATATGATATATATATATATGATCCTAACCAATCTCCATATCAAAATCTCACTTGACCAGACAATGATTCATCTTTTCTCAATGTTAAAATATTGAGCCCAGAAACTGCTGTCTACAAGGTTCAGCCTTGCTGGGAATGAGTGTGTCATTGCTTTTATATACAGTATCAGATTAGTAAACAAGGAGTTGAGCACCTTGCATTTTAGATGCACTTTTTTAAATGTTTCTTCACCAGTGTCTACGAGCAACACAGTGTTCCATTCGAATCAGTGTTAATAAATTGTTTGAGTGAATGATTCAATGACTCATTCATAGCAGTTGCTTATAGTGTTCTTTAGCTGAAGTTTCATGCACACATAAAAGTCATCCATTCCTTCAAAAGACAAGTCATTTAATATTTAGTGTTTAATTCAGATTTTTTAATAAAAGACATTTTAAAAAAAGATTTCAGGACAATACATTCTAAAACATTTAACAAGGGTAAGAGAATGTTTCATGCATCAAACCAAGAGACATGGAGGAAAAGAAAAGCACTTGGTGATTCACTCATTATGAGAAACAGACTGAGAAATTAACAAACAATCAATCAAACTATTAATGAAGGAATAATCAAAAGACTAATGAACAGAAAGATCGGAGAGATGCTTCACGCAAGGACCAGACCACAGAACAAAGTCCAGCAAGGGCAACACGCACACTGATACAGGATGACATGGTGACTGCTTCCTCAGGGCACTTCATATAAACTGTTAGCTTATCATATTAACCTCTTCTGTTGGTGTAACGTCTGTACACAAGAAAGTCAAAGCTATACTAGCACTATGAACACAAGACCAATCACACACATACTCTCAAGAATTATTAGTTTTATCATGACTTGTTTTTTCTTCTGCAACACAGGGACAGTATAGTTCCTGTCGCTAGCCAATCCTAGCAGGATAGGATACCCGGGACACTTGTAAAATGTATGAATGTCATTGCATTAGATAACAAATATAAAAAGTGTCAACGTAACAGAAGTAGCAACATCTTTTTTTTTTCTGTATTGTGAGGTGCATCTAAGTCAAACAGATTCTTGAAAAAGGAAAACTGTAGGGTGGGGACTTGGTTCTATCCATCAGTTGTTGATTGGATGAAAGGATGTCAAAAAGCCAGCTATAAGGTCAACATTTTAAAAATAAAACATACACTCTAAAAAATGCTGGGTTAAATACAACCCAGTGTTGGGTAAATATTGGACTGAACACATGCTGGGTTGTTTTCAACCAACAGTCTGGTTAAATGTTTAACCCAATCGCTGGGTTTGTCCATATTTTACCCAACGCTGGGTTGTATTTAACACAGCATTTTTTTAGAGTGTATGCATGGATGAATTATTCACAGTAAGATCAAGCTTTTAGAAAATACCGTAAATTCATTTCATGCATACTTTGAAGATACAAGTATACTTTTCAAACAAAACAAAAAAGATGACTAGGCTTTACTTCATAAAAGATATACTGTTCATGGTTAATGTGATGAACTAGTCATTGCAAAAATGATTTAGAAAAGCTCTAACATCTTTCTTTGCACGTCATTGGGTTTGATATTTTATTTAATGTAATGACATTCCTATGTTTTTAGTGTTAAGTGATTTAAATGGTCAAATATATACTGTATAAATAGCCTGTTCCGCACATATTAAATACTTAGACATGCACTGAATCACAAACGGATTAAGAGGCCAGCAGATACAACACAAATACACAGTCTCTCTTGCAGTATTAAATTGCTATAAACACACAACAACCTTTACATGCAATTTCATCAGGAATGTGTGAAATTGTGTAGATGGGGAAGTGTTTACATTCCCCAGCCTTCTCTCACTTTTTCTCTGGCCAGGCCGCTTAATCCAATTACGATAGTTGTATTTCAGCATGACATTTGGGATTGCACTTCAATTTATTGTGCTTCAAGAGCAGCCTGGCAGAGAGAGAGAAATCAGTGACCCTATAAAGCGATTACGTGCACACTCTTCTGCTGTATGTCAGTCTCGATATGGGATTCACTGCGCTGATGACAGATGAGCCTTCTGACAGCATGAGCTGGCATGATCGGTAATGATCATCATCATCAATCATATCAGTTACTTGATCATAATGATATCAGTATAATTACCTTTGCGTAACCTCTTTACCAAAATCTTTTCAGTTCAACTCAAACCTCCACTAAACTTAGGTTAGTATAAGAAGTAAAGTTGGTAAAGATTGGTTATGCGGTGATTTAAGCCTTAAATAGATTCGGGTGAGGGGGTGTTACACACATACAGCAACACCCCCCCCCCCCCCCCCCCCCAACGCACACACAAGTACCCGTCACTGGGCCCAGACAAGACAATGACTCCCTGGGCGGGTTGCCTAGCAACAAGATAATACCAAAAATACTCTGGGTGCACATTCTCTCACTCTGAATACTGTACTAGTCTGAGAGCAGCTACTTCTGAGGGTTGAATATCTACGCTACTGCTAAATCTGTCTCATTCACTCTTTTTCTGTGCTCTCCATCAAACGTTGCCTGAGCTGATGCCTGCCACCCTCCCACTGTCTTCCTGAATGTCTCACAGAATAATTACACAGCAGTCAGAAACAGATAGACAGTGAACACTGAAACAGTGACAACTGAAAATTCACTGCAACAAACATCATAAAACACTGATAAATAAAAGTACAAAGTTTGTTTTGGATCTTATGTGCACCCTCATGTTATTCTAAACCCATATATTCCAAAAATGACAAACGAATGTGACTTGTGTACTGAATTTCATGAATCCTGAAGACACATGATTGGCTTGTATTTATATTTACTCTTATGACTTGTATAGACTATTTCGCAGGGTGTTTTTATGGAGTGTTTTAGTCCGTTACATAAAAGGTTTATTACAGTGTGATAGTATCCTTTATTTTTTTAAACAAAAATGAGAGTACTTTCCATCTACTGTCTATGTATCAGAGATATACTTAATACAAAATTATGCTTAAGAACTTATGGTCTTAAGTTCACAAAGAAAACTTACAAGTATAATTTCGGTATAAAAATTCTGAAAAAATGAATAGATTACTGAGAGTATACTTCAAAGTATACTTTTATAAACTAAAAAGTGGGCTAGACGTATGCAAGTAGTAAACTAACAGTATACCTATAAGTTCACTTGAGTATTTCACATTATATTTGTAATACAAAAACTTGTATGTAAACTAACACTCAGTGTTTACTATTGTTACACTTACAGTACACTTAAAATTATATTAATTACTTACTTACTGAAGTATACCTGGAAAATGTAATTAACTTACTGTAGGTTTACTTAAAATGAACTATGAATTATAATTATTTTGAATAAGTATGAATGAAGTATACTTCATTTTTTTGAATAAAATGAATGAAGTGTATTTTTTGCATGGGTGGTCACTTTCTGCTTTTGTTGTATGAAAAGAATCAGCATCAACATTCTGCTAAACAATTTGCTTTTATGTTTCACAGGTCATATGGGTTTGGAATCACATGAGAATGAGTAAATGCTGTCAGAAAATGTAACTTTCAGGTGAACTTAGGGTGATACCGTTTGGTGCGCAGTCAGTAAGAGCATTTGTCACCATGTCAAATGTCACATCATGTTAACAGGCTAGTATCTCCTATTGAACATTTGATGTCAAGGAGTGTAACCATCAAGGGACAAGGCAAATACAGATAGATACAGACAGCTAATTACATCAATTACATGGTTTGTTATTTCAGGAGAACATCAGTTGAGCTGTTTATTCTTGGTTGAGTGGTTTCTCTCTCACTCACTCACTCACACACACACACACACACACACACACATTACATAGATATTTAAATCAGAATTATATTTAATGATATGCAGCACCATCACTGTTATTATTTTCCGATTGCTCATCCGTCCACTTTAGGATTATTTCAGTCCATTTTCCGTTTTATTCCATTTCGCTGTTTGACTTCCCAAAAATGTCATCATTCATTCATGATATGTGATTAGTTATGAACTCGACATGCTTTTCAGACCATCTGTCCGATTCGTATTTAGTCCTGAAACATGCTTTTCTTCTAACACAAGCAATATTAAGTCCAGCACGTTTGTTCAGTCTTCTCTTAACAATAGAAAGTTCATGTTTGTTCATTTAAATATCTTTTAAAATATCATCATTACAGTTACACAAGAGTAATACTGACACTTAACATAAAAAAAAAGAGTTCAAAAAAAGTAAACCCCTTCATTCAGTTAACTGAAGGCTCTGATTGGCTCAAACAGGAGTACAAAAAAGACATGAGTCATTGGTTACTCTTTTGGATTGATTTAAGACAGCACTGAGAGACGGATACAAGTGTAAGGCAAGGGAACAAGGAATGATGAGTAAGATACTGCATTAACTAATTTAAAGGGACAGTTCATACAAAAAAAAAAAAAAAAGGAATATCTGTGATCATTTACTCACCTTCATATAGTCCCCACTTTAAAAAAAACAAAAACAAAATAAAAAAAAACAACAAAACAAAAGACTTTTTATGTTCTTTGAGACAACATAAAAGCTGTGAATGATTTTTGGGTGAACTATCCCTTTATGGAAGAAAATGGAAGATTACAAAAACTGACTTATCAGACCTATTAAAAGTTTTCAACATAAATATCTAATAAATACAACAAAAAAAAGCTCCTTCACTGGCCATCATTTATATTCCTCTCCAAACAGAAATAATACAAGGCCTCGTTGCCTCAGAATCCAGGGATGTGGCAGTACGCTTCCAGTGAGGCCAACAGGATGTAGATCAGCCAGAGGGAGATGAAGAGTAAGGACGTCACTATCTTGCAAGTCCGAGGACCGCCAAGCTCTCCTCCAGCCACTGAGGGGCGCCGGCGATACATCAGCACGCTGACACACACCACAGCCAAAGCAGTGAAGAGTGTGACAGAGAAGGCCAGAGAACCTGGATCAACGTGAAAAGGTTTGCCCTTGGTACGCCAGTAAACAGCAGCTATGGTCCACGCCACACCGATGCCCAGGAAAACATTGACAGCATTGCTGCCCGTCACATTACCAATGGAGGCATCTGCATACTGGTCTTGGATTGCAGCGACCTTACTGGCAAAAGTGTCTGTGCAAAGGAGAGACATAATTAAATAATGTTCAGACTAATATAATTATGATTTGAACAGCAAAAATCTTTTTTTGGCTGAAAATAGAAGTTGGAAGTATCAGAAAGTGAGGTCAACGAAAGGGAAAGAGGTAAGCAAAAGACAAGAGCAAAAGAGGAACTGAAAGAAAAGGAAGAGAAAGAAAAAGGAGGAAGAGAGAGAAAACAGACAGGGTCAGGTGAGTGCGTTGAACAGAATCGAAGGAATAAAACAGACACACATACAAACATACACTGATACACCAGCTGCAAACACATGACCTGAAGATGAGATAAGCCACACACATCAATGCCCTTCTGCTCTAATAACCAGCCGCACTAAAATATACAGCCAAATTCATTCACCTGGTCCGTGGTGATGAAAAGTGTCTGATATTGGCATGAATTAGCTTTTTTTGAATTAACTTATATTTACAGTTTTCATTTTAAGATTTAGTAGTTAACAAAAACAGTGATTGCTCCTGAATTATGATTTTATTATTAGACATTTTAAGAAGTAATGGATACTATTACTATTCTTGAAAGGAAAGGACGTGTAGCCAATTTGTGCTCTGCATTTCACCCATCCAAGTACACACACACAGCAGTGAGTAGTGAACACACACCCAGAGCCGTGGGCAGCCATTTTTGCAGTTGGGGGTTCGTTGCCTTGCTCAAGGGTCTCATCTCAGTCGTGGTATTGAGGGTGGGAGAGAGCACTGTACATTCATTCCCCCCACCTACAATCCCTGCCTAGTACAAAGCTACTTTGAAACAATCTGTACTGTATAAAGCGCTATATAAAAAGGTGACTTGACTTGACTAACCTGGGACAGACGTCCCCAAGGCAACAAAGACCACAGCGGTGACTGAATCCTTCAGGCCAACAGTGCACCCAAAGTGAGAAGCAAGATCGCCTGTGACCGCCGTCAGGACACCAATCAGAGAGATGGACACAATGAAGCATGCCCATCCATTCCAATACTCTGTGGGTGGGACGAAGGCAAAGAGAACCTTCCAGAAGACTGTGAGGAAGTGCATGATGTAATCAAAGCAGGATGGAAGACGCTCTTCACCACTCTCCTCCTCATCATCGTCACCTGAGATGAGCAATATATGTTAGAGGGACTGAGAGAGTTCAAAGCCGGTTGAGAATTTAGCCAAATTTACACCACAGAAACACTCCTGAAGAGGCATTTAGCCATCTTTACACAGACTGTTTAATGCTGCTCAGAGGTAGCATAAATGCATTTCCACAGTAATTAAAGCTGTATTCTTGGATGCAAGGGGCAGAGGTGGGTCTGAGGAGGTATATGTTAATGTGGCTTTTATGCAGCAATGCAACTTTACACTGAATTTTGAGCAGGCACAAAGCAGTCTTAACTTAATCTTTTTACTCAGAAAATATTGTGATGTTGGTAAATATGCTTGATATTTTCATACAGATTCAAACAAACACAGCACAACATACTCTAACGGTCAAAACGGTTAAAAATCTTACTGGGGTCACTCAAATTTTTAATGTTTTGAAGGAAGTGTCTTATAAGTTCACCAAGGCTGAATTTATTTGACCAAAAATACAGTATAAACAGTAATATTTTAAAATATGTTTTTCTATTTGTAATTTAAAATGTAATTTATCCCTGTGATGGCAAAGTGAATTCAGCAGCCATGAATCCTTTAGAAATCATTCTCATATACTGATTTGGTGCCCAATAAATATTTCTTCATATCGATGTTGAAAATAGTTGTGCTGCTTAATATATTGATGTGTAAACGTGATATTTTATCAGGATTCTCTGAAGAATAGAAAGTTCAAAAGAACAGCATTTGTTTGAAATAGAAATCTTTTGTAACATTATAAATGTAACTTTTGATCAACTTAAAGTGTCCTTGCTGAATAAAAGTATTAATTTCTTTAAAAAAAAAGAAAAAAAATAACCGTACTGTCCCCAAATTTTGAATGTTAGTGTATATTGTTAATCGTACACACTACACAGTAGATGTATAAATCAAGAACCTATTTCTTATTTTTGCAGAAGTTGAAAATGCATTAATACATATTCATAATTGTCCAAGTGTCTCAATGATGAATGATAATGCCCATGTACAAAATGTAAAGGGTGAACAAACAGGAAGTAGCATACCTGCACTAACTGTTACAGCACTCACAAACTGCTCTCTCCAGCTACTGCTGCCAACTACCAGAGCCAGGTTAGTCTTCTTAATGAGCTTATCCACCGTACTCTACACACACACACACACACACACAGTTGCAGCCACATATTAAGAACTGTTCCAGACTGGCTTTCAGTCAGTGTTGCACAGTTTGATGCTTTGACATTGCTTTTGTTGGTGAAAATATGCATATATATATATATATATATATATATATATATATATATATATATATATATATATATATATATTATATTTATTGAACTGTTACATAAAACTAATATCACATCCACAATAATAATGATACATTAGCATGACTCTGGTGATACTGTTTATGCATTGCATTGCTAAAAAAATGATTTGTAACTCTTGTTGCATTATTGCATCTCTCATAGAGGCAGTTTTACCTTAAATTCATACGACTCTTCAATCACCACCTCCAATCTGTTATGTTCTCCCAGACTAGGACATCCCATTTTAGCTACTTCCTCTTCATCTGCCCCAATCTCTGGCTTATTCTCATTAGAGTCGCCTAAACATACACAAACATGACAAAGAAAAACTTATTGGGAACATATTCCATATATTTGTCCAGCTAGTAGTACAATTAAACCTCATGAAAATGATCAGCGCGATCAAAAAGGAGCAGGTATAACAGTGATTGATGGCTGGATGGAATAATACACTTTGCAATTTCTGAAACTGACAAGCAGGAAATTTCATAAATCTTAAAAGCATATTTCATATAACATATTTCCTACAGTAAACATAAGCCAGGGGATTTGAAATGATGCATGCTAAGAGGGAGAGAAAGAAATCATTTTCACTCCATTAAAAATGTCTTAAAGCTGAAAAGAGAATCACTGCTCATCGTGAACGCTCAATTTCTTTCACTCCTGTTTTTTAATTTAGCTTTTTTCCTTTCTTTTATCTGTAACCTTTCATCTTTTATCACTTTGTTTATGCTCTCCTCATTAAATGACCAATCGCTTTATTTGCAGCTTCGACTGCACTGCTCGTTTGCAAGCTTTAATTTTTAGTTATTATCTGAGAATGAGCAACAAAAAGTGGCACAAAAACAAGGCTGCTGGTGTAAATAAAAAAGGAGACATTCAGCTGCTTCCGTCTGGTGTACTCTACTGGCTAATTAGCACACAGTCTTTTATTTCGATACATCTGATTAGCAAAGGTGTGAAATTTTGAGATTAGTAAATAGCAAGTTGAAGATCCACACACACAAATGTTGTCCACACACAAAATTTACCAATAGACCAATTTTAACAGTTTGATTATTCTTTGTATATGAGTATACTATACATATTTCTTTATTCTTTGTTTTAAAAGGGGGGAAATGTACATTATTTGACATGAACATCATGTAAATGTGCCAGATTTAGCCACACATATTAATATTCATCTGCAGTCCCTGGATTTAAAGGATCTATCAAGCCAAATTATGTGAATTTCTCTGAATTTTATTAAATTTGAATCCTATTAAAATTCAAATTTTAATTCTACATCATGTTTGCTATCTTATTAAAATTGCAGTTCAGAAAGAGAATTGAAATTGTAAAGGCAATTCAATTCAGCTCTGAATATTGCATAACATTCACATGTTTAAAAACATGTGCACATGTATAGCACACTTTTTTTTGTTTTGTTTTGTTTGTGTTTTCAGAAAAACGGTTATAAAAAACAAAACAAAAACATATGTGCACACATTTCACACAATTTAAAACTAAAAACACATCCCTTCCAGCTTCATTTCACCCTCTAACTCTGGAACTCTCTATTCTAATTCTATTTTATCTACTCGTTTTCTTTTTTATTTAAAAAACACTTAACCCAATAACACTTGCACTCACTATTATTTCTATTCTAACTACTTGTTGTCTTTAAAAAATGACCCTCTAGCACTAGCATTCTCTATTCTTTTTCTATTATTTTGACTTGTTTTACTTTTATTTTAAAAATGACCCTCTAACATTAACGTTCCCTATTCTTTTTCTATTCTGTCTACCTGATGTAAATGACTAAACGTAAATGTAAATTTACCATGTTTCTGTCCAATCTCTAGTAGGACCGGCTCTCCTAATTCAATAATGAAGGTCTTGTTCTTTTCATACTCTTCGTCATCTATAATCTTCACCTCGATTGTTTTCCTGTAGAGAGAGGAAAATAGAAACATGGTGACACAGTGCTATTTCTTTAAACACACTTACATAATTTCTATTTTAATTACTCTAACACATGCACACACATGCTGTGAAACTATGACTCTAAACAGCAAGAATTTCAGTTTAATGAATGTGTGTATACTCATCTGTAATTCGCACCAGGATTTGCATAACACTGACATGCAGTAAACAAGCACACACCCAAAATACATTATCATTTCATACATTATTAATGATGTTTGTTGCACCAATGTAAATGTCACTGAGGGCAGAAACTTTAAGTACAGGATTCAGAATAATTACTTCATAATTAATAAACAAAGTGAGGACATCTTACTCCCATAGAGAGATATTACAGCATTGTGTTCCTCAAACAACAACCTTGAGCTATAATAAGAACTATACAATAGTTTAACAAGCACACTGAAACTGTTCAGCCAGTCCTGCACAGAAATCACTTACAAAAATACTGTACCATGATAATACCAGTAGTTTTTTGTGGTACATGTGACACACTGTGGTTTAAAAAAAAAAAAAGGTAATATTATGAAATATTACTATAATTCAAAGTAGCTGTTTTCTGTTTTAATATATTTTAAAATATAATTGATTCCTGCCATGGCAACACTGAATATATAATAAAAAATAAAAAATGATTTCTTCATTAAATGTTTGTAAACATTTGTGAACCATTTACCTGGTGCATACTACATTAAAGTACATTTGCAACTTGAATGAGCTGTAAACATAAGGTTCTGAAAAATAAGAAAAAAAGGTTATGAAAAACACTACAATATTCATAGTGAAATGAGAGAATAGGCAGAGGTCTAACAGAAGTCTACTCAGGACCACAGTTGTATTTTGTAGGGGATATCAAATCTGGGACAGACTGAAAAGAAAATTACAGAGTGGAAGAGCGATATATTATTTATTTTGATATTATATATTTATACTTTTTAGAGTCTCAACAGTACTCACAGACTGTTTAAGTGTGTATACGCAAGAGGTTAAAAGCCCCTGTCTGTGTCAAGAACAACTGAATATTATTATGGCTATAGTAGCTCAGTGTTATAGTGTTCCCACTTTCACCACCCACTGACTTCATTACACATTCATTCATTTTTGTTCAATTAAAACGGACAGATACATTAAATTAAAGGAGGCTTAATCAATAGCTCTCATCTTCTTCTCTGTGAGGAACAGACAGAGTAAGACAGAGACAAAGAGTGTGAATGCATTTTTTAAAGAGGATGAAAAATTATTCTGTTGACAGTGGGATTTTCTGCTCTTCCATACATTTACGTATATAAGCGCAACTGCACAAACTCAGAAGCAAGCGTTCTGAATTTGAAAGTATTACAGATCATAAGTGTCTCTTATATTTAATCTTCCTTCCCAATGGAGCAATTTCAACACTTTTCCTATATCCTCATGTTTCGCTTAATCCATTAATTCAATGTCAGTTTGACTGATCAAACTTTAGCATAGATTATTCATGAGCTGAGATTCAAACTTCTCCTACGAACACTGAGGAAATACAGTTGAGTTCTTTTTACCTTTCTTTGCCTTTCTCTGTCCTCTAGCTTTCAAACTCCTATTCTCCTCTAAACTAAACTCACTCTTGAATTCCCGCTTTCCATCTCTCCCCCAACTAGTAAATTTTTCAATGCCCCCCATCCCGTCCCCTCTCCATTCCCCCTTTCCTCACTTCACTGGGCTCTTATTAGATTTTTTGTGTGTGTGTGTTCTTGAGCTGAATCCAGCAGCTCAATTAAGATCTTGTCAGCTATGTGTTTTATTGCATTTGCCTGCTGCTTCTCCCTCACACACACATTACTCTTTATTATTCTAAAAGACTAAGCAAGAAGTAGGCAGAAAAAAGAAGGAGAAACGGTAAAGAAAAAAAGGACAAAAAGTGAGAGATAAAGTAGGAAATTAACTAAGATTGAACCGCGTCTGCTGATAGCGTTGTTTATTTATCCATTCTGTCTGTATTTTTTTTAACACCCAATTCACTAAATGATTTATGCAAATTGGATAACACCGCAAGCATGACCAAAACGTCTGTGCTGAATATAATTTGCTTGCCACAATTTGCCAACTTTCAGGTCATTTCTGAGCGCACCAGATTACCAAGTGGTGTACTTTACAGCATCACTTCAACACAGCCACTTAAAATGTTTAAAATGTCTTAAAATGCAGAAACAGCATAGTTTTACATTTATGCATTTTTATCCAAAGCAGTGTACACTGCATGCAAGGTGTACACTTTATTCAGTTCATGCAATCTCTAAGAATCAAACCCATGATCTATGCATTACAGATTGTGAAATATCACTGTGAAATAAACATATATTTATCACCTATTTTTGCACACATTAATAGCACCAGTGCTAACTGTGGCTGGCAGTGCACTGACTTTTGTGAACAATACTCAATTCAATTATTGGAATACATTTTTACAAGAGAATACTATTTCATTTTTTTTCAATTCAAAATTTCACATTTAATTCAGTGTTACTTGCCATTTCTTTGTAATTATTTGCAAATATTTGCAATTTATGAGTGAAAATTGTTGCAAAGTTTTTTTTCAGTGTAGACAAATTGAATTTGTCTCATATTTGTGAACTTTACAACATTCACACTGTTATTGAATTTAACTGAATCAACACTGAACTTTAAATGAGATGATTTTGACGACTTTTGTTTTTAATCAAATTGTGTTATATGAGTCTGGTGAGATCTTGCGTACAAGCTAACATCACAACATTATCAATGACATTTTGTATTGGATTTCTGTAGCTCACACAGCAGAGCATTGTTCTATCAACATCAGGGTCATAGGTTCCATTCTCAGAGAATGGTAAGACTGATACCCTGAAAACAATGTATGCTACTTTGGACAAATGTGTAAATGTTTTATCTTGGACTATGCAGTATATGTCTCTAATATAAGTCTTTTAACAGCATTGGTTGGTTGGTCAGTCATTTGGATTCTTCAGTGACACATGAAACTGAAAGGGTGGCACATAAACCAAAGCTAGATACTTATGTTGCATATCATGTAGACAAGATAGCATTAATATTTGTAACAGAACATCTCTCACTCTCCATCTTTCATAGTCATACACATCATCATCAATTGCTGTTCTTTTATTGGTTCTTTAATAGACAGGTGTCATAGGTGTCATCTGATCAAAAGCAGGATCAAAAGCAGCTTTTCCACCGTCGGGCTAAACAGTTCAAAGAATGCTAAGGAACAGTTCCAGTAATGTTTTTGGTATGGAGTGGAGCGGTTAAGCAACGAGAACGGTTCGGCCTGATGGTGGAAAAGCAGCTAATGACTGATGACTTACAGCAGACTATAAAATTGGGTCTAAAATTGTACAGTGCAACGCAAGTTTTGGCACTGAAATAATATACGCAAATGTGAATTTGCCCCAGAGTGTTTCATTATGTCAGGGTGGTGACTATAAAAAGGTATGTTGAGTGTTTTCTCCACTTCAACTGCATTGTGAAGCATTAATGTGCTCCTTCTCTAAGTGCAGGTCCTAAAACACTCCACTTTCATTTTCTTGAGTGTTTTCATTTCTAAAGAAAGCCTCGAAGCATTAAATTAAACACAGAGAGGAGATTCATCTTAAATGATACAGAATCACAGCCGGTTTGCTTCATAGTACTGATGTGACGTTCGACACCGAGGCTTCGAAGCTTGTATCAAAAAAAGGAAACATCTCACACTGAAGCGCTATATCGGAGCTTGATTCGTTTTGCCAAAAGCACGTGATCTATGACGTCCGAAGCTTCATTTGCCTGAAAACCACGTGACTGCTTCAGCATCAGGTTCAAACAAAGTGAACCTCAGTGCCGTTTCCTTTACATTACATTACATTATAATGCGTTAGCATTGTTTTCTTTTTATCCTAATTTATATATTAAGGTCAAATGAACTTTGCCGATGAAATAACAATCTAAGGACTGAGGCAGAGTTAACATTGACAGAACACAGATTTAATTCATGAGTTTATGTTTGATTTGAATTATTTTAGTGGCAGTACACTGACACAAATGAATGACTCTGACAATGGCCATTATGTTTATACAATAAATTAAAACAAGGAATCAGTAGTAGAACCAGATGTGAAACCAGCAGCTGTAATGAATCACATCTTCGGAAGGTGTTATTCATTTTTATGACCACAAGATGGCCACAGCATGAACCGTTTTAAAAAACTTCGAGTAATGAACCTTTTTCCGATACAATTGGGTTGAAAGTCTCATTGGTTCAGAACGCTTCACTTCGCCATCACTACGTCATAGTACCAATATTGGAAATACTAAACTGAAGGCAATGTGTGTACACCATCAAATAAAGACACCTGATCATCACCTACACACACACACACACACACACACACACACCAATAATCAGTGACTAATCAAAATTCCACACTTAACTTCCTGTTGCTTGCTTATCGTGATGATTAGCAGGTTGTGGTTGGTGATAATTAATAAGAGACAAGGACCATCATGTTCAGTACGTTGAACTGTGATTTAATTAATGCAACTCACACACGAACAGAGGCTGATTAAAAAGATAAATGCTACACACCAACCTATAATTTCATGATCAGGAAAAGGATTTGTGCATTTCATTATTATTAGCATTTAGCATGGCCACAATCAAGTTAAATCCGCAGTGTGTCATTTGTGCCACTAGTGGCGCCAAATGAACAGTGAAAAATAATCACTGTTTTCAAACAGGTTTCCCTAACACATCTACCAGTTCTGCAATGTTTTGAAAGTGGCACAGAACAACCATGTTTCCACTATTCAGGAAATCAGCTTATGAATAGCTTATTTATAGTTGTCTCTGCACATTAGACTGTGTTAGGAGAAAGTATTTTAACTTCAAAAAAATTACACACTTCGCCTTTAAGGGTGACAAAGCTGAGGGCAGATGTGATGGTCTGGGTCCAGAGAATCCTTTACATGATAGTCATGGACATTTATAGTCATTCTGTTACAGTCTACAAATGCCACAAATAGACAAATATAGTTCATCCCAACAGATTTAAATGGCAGTCACTCTGAGAAGTATTGGCTTGACAGAAGCAGAGAGAAAGGAGCAAAAGAAATGTAGTCTGTAATCTGTAGTTTGCCAGTAAATTACTACTGACCTACTAAAAAAAAGAGTAGAGAAAAATACAGTGAATGTCTGAAGAAGAATGACAAAAGTGGTTTTATTTTCATAATATTGTGGTAATACAACAGTATTAGCATAGTGAGTAGCTTAGAAAACCATGCAAATACCATTGTTTATGAATATAGTAATCATTCTAATCATGATATTGTGACAGTTATGTAAATAATGTTATTTCAAAACAATTAACATTATTTAAGAGGTGATTCACCCAAATTTAACCATTTACTCACCCTCATAAACAATATAAAATGTAATAAAATGTTGCATGTTAAATGTTGATAAAATGTTTAAATGGGTTTCATGAATATTTTTTTTCATGATCAAGGGTACGTTTACAAGACAATGTATTAAAAACAACAACAAAAAGTTTACAAAGTTTTGCATACAGATCCCCATTCACATGGCTCCATGAAAACTGAAATGCCAGTTATGAATGCCAGGCCAGTAGCTGCCGGTGTCACTTTTCACTACGCGCATGCGGACATCTGGTTTTATAGTTTTTATGTAAGGGGGACATACACAGTCATAACTGGACAAAGAAAAGTTCTCACAAAAACAAATGCCATTAAGTGGACAAAAGAATAATTACATTTTGGCACGACCATATGGTGTGATTACATGGTGTGAATTATTTAACTAATATTAACTATTAGTATTAACATTTCTAAGGACAAAGACCACACTGTAAGACACAGAGACAAGAACATATGCGTGCACACTTTCACAGACAGTCATAAAATACACCCTCTGAATTAAATTCTAATCTCATGTTCATAGTGAGGCAGTATACACATGTGAGAGTATCATGTGACCTCTGATCTGCAAATCTCTCCATGAGCCACAAATGCAGTATGAGTTAAAGCAGCATCACTTTAGATTAAAATGATAAATATTCCAATGCACTTAACCTTCAGACACGCAAATGTAGAGTTCATGACACCAAATAAACAATCAAATGCATATAATTCCTTCCAAGTAATCCATGAAGGATCAAATCAAAATAAACATCAAATCAAAAACACTTGTGCAATGAATATTACATGCTAATGCAATCTACATTTCCTCCATAGAGGGTGAGTGCACATTGAGATGATTGTTTATTTAAAGAGGAGTGATTTGATCGCATTCTCTCATAATTACTTCAACCTAGGGCTGCCGATCTAATACAAGCTGAATCAATTAATAGCAGACCAGCCATTTAAATTGTAGCTGAGCTATTGTTTAATTTCACATCATAATTTAAATTCCAACTTGTTCAACAAATTTAATCATTATTTATAAATAATGATGACACTTTGCATTGACATTCCTACTATTCATTCTATCATCTGATTTGGAATTGTTTGCATATATACTCAAGCACAGATGGGCTTAGGTCATTGTCTGAGAATCACTGCAAACATCTTAAGTATCTGTTTGTTCAGCAAAACACAACGTGCATGCTCGAGAGAGAGAGACATGAGGTTGTGCAGCTTGATATATCATAGATGTGATGCATCCAGGCAGGGCAATGGGACTGAGATATTCATCAATTATGAGTTGGTCATGTTCTCCAAATTTCACCACCTGCTCCCCGCTCTGAACACATACACATACAGCAGACACTGAAACCAGGGCAGAGCTGCTTGGGGCAGTCCACACACACATGTGCTCTACTCCCTCATGATCAACAGTGACACATCTTGGGTGGAGTCAGGTGTGTAGATTTAGGTGGCAGTATTAAATCATAAATTAAATTGCAATTAAGTCTGTTTTCTGCTGTCATGCACGTGTTTCTATCTGGTGCTTCCTGAACAACAGCTTTCTGATTAAAGAACAATGATGAGCAGCTTATGGGTGGCACGGTCAGTGTCTCTGAACATTACGCTAATGTTGAGGAATTAGCATTTAAGCTTATGAGACAAATAGAGGCATGATTCTCAAACTTGCCTGTCAGAAGGCCTGCCACAAGCCACAGAATCTGAACAATTATATAAAATCATCAAGGCTTGGAGAAGTATTTCTGGTAACACTTTACAATAAGGTTCAATTGGTTAACATTAATTAACTATATTAGTTAACATGAACAATATTTATATAACATATTAGCATTTATTAATCTTAGTTAATATTAAGTTCAAAACTTAGTAATACATTATTCAAATTTAAAGTTGTATCTGTTAGCCTTAGTTAATGTACTGTGAACTAGCATGAATATGAATATTTTTATTAACTAACATTAGCTAAGATTAATAAATGCTGTAAAAATATATTGTTCAGTGTTAGTTTATGCTGGTTTATGCATTAACTAATGTTAACAAATGAGATCTTATTGTAAAGTGTTACCATATTTCCTAAATATTAGTTATGTGGATGGCATTTTATGTTTGTTTCTACAGGGTATATGATTGTATAAGGCTTTTAAATGATCTGAATCAGTCGATATTGGATAATTGACTGTTCATGTTTATTTCTCCTATTTTTACGTACCTTAATTAACTTACAGATAATTCAATAACACTGTTTAATGTTATCTTAAGAATTTGTAATCTTAATAAATGAATTAATTCCATACTGTACATACATTGCATTATAATGTGATGCCTAAATTTGCTTGCAGCATTAAAACAAGTGATTTTAGTTTTAGTGTTTTATTTTTTATTTATTTCAATAAAAATGTTTAAATAATAAACATTTTAATATCAGCCATAAACCAGTTAACAGCCTTAACATGAAAATCAGTTCATTTTATATAAATTAATCTGGGTCCTAAAGTAGAGGAACCTGAAGAGTGTGTCTCAAAACTTCCAAAACAAAGAGTGTGTCTCAAAACAGTGCTGCCAATAGCAGCACTGTAGGCAAGTGTAGAGGCCTAAACACATGTGAAACATGAGAGAATTTAGAAGTTAAATACAAGCAGAAAGAAACAGGACAAACAAGAGTGTGGCAAAGAGCAAAGAGTGAATAGAACCAGTCTGACCACAAAGTTTCTAGAGTCTGAACTCTGGAATAAAGTGGAATAAAGGCCTAATTTTCCAGATGTTACGAAGCGTGAAGCAGAATGATTGAGAAGCTGATCCAATGTGGTCTACAAGATGTTGACAACGAAGAAAAGGTACGGAAGAAGATCAGCAAACATTTTAGAGGCTGTAGGTTTTTTCCTGGAATCAGTTGCAGAAAGTGGGCACATCTTCAAAGTAAATCATGAAGTTCTCAGATCTGAGTTTTTAAAAAGGATAAGAAGATAATTTTTTTGAACTGGTTTAAGGCCCCAGCTCAAACCAGTCCAAATATTCTCAACTTTTAATTAATTTTCAAGTGCTGCTTCTAGAAGTGTCTAACAAAGGATATATGAGATTGTACAGCCCTTTGGCAAGGCTGGCTAGGTCTCCTGGAATTAGACATGCAGCTGACAGGGATCATGGACAGGAACATTGTTTCTGGCAGCAGATCGAACAGAGAGAATTACAGTATATAAAGTGCTGTACAGACCCAGGTCAACTACTTTCTACATTTGCCGTCACACCCTGGTTTTCTTTATTCCTCTTCTGCAGATTCCTTTGTCAAGATTTTTGTCACTTGTATTTGTCTGAATGATTTTACAACATAATGGAGGATGAAGACAGCAACAGCACAGGTGAAGAGAGTAGATATACCGATGACGATTAACAGATGATTTAATAGAGGGCGTGGAGTAAATTGGATTGCTAGACAAACTACTACAATGAAACACCCACACAGTCTCATCCATTTCCAAACAAAGAATTATAAATAGTCTTTTAATTAGCTGGTGGAATGATAATAGTTAGAGAAAACTGTAATAGTCACTAAAATACTGTACATTTTTTACAGGGCTAGTTCCTCTCGAGCAACCTGGAGTTGGGTGCTTCAATGGTAACAGTTCAATCAATTTAAGTTTTCAATCTTTTCAAATTTCACCTACGCTAACCCTGCAGTGAGCAGAGGTCACATAATGCATCCTTATACTTTAGACTCACTTCAGTTTATGAAACTGCAGCTATGGGCTGTCCCACTAATGTTTTGGACTAATATTGAGGAAAACATTGGAATTGCTTGGAAAGATGTTCAGTCTTCACTATAGTAACCACCTGGTTATTGCTCAGTTGCAGGACAGCAGATGTGATTTTGTGGGACAATAAAGGACACATCTGAGAGGTAATTTTACTACTATTAGACTACGTGAATATTTTTCACATAATCTGTATTTACATTAGTTGGAAAGCCTTCCTGCTGTGACACTGGATGATAACATGATTTCCGTCCTGACAACTCTCAGAGGGATTGGCATGGTAATGTACATGACAATGTTAATGTGCTTGGTCTTGGCGGAATTGATCTGTTATGCTGCTGCTGCTGTGGCAGAGCAAGTACCGAGACTTGCTACTGCCAATATATCCACAACATGCTGCTGTGAGCATGTAAGAAATACTGCTGCTGCACATATAACATATATGAAATAACCCCCATAGCATACATGATCACCATGTAGCAGATCTATACAGGTGGAGCTGGGGAAGGTGATGGAAGTGAGCTGCAACTGCTACAACAAGCATTAGCCAAGTATTTGAATGTTGAGCAGCAAGCTCATTGGCTACTGATACTGAAGAAACCAATCGGCAGAGCCACACTGTCATGAATCTGGTCCATGGACCTCCATTTGTTTGCCACCAGAGGTCACCCTTCCATCACATTGACTCTCACACCACACACTACCCCGGACTTCATTTCCCAGGAGCCATTTCCCTAATCACATGCTCACACCTGATACCCATCTTGCAATCACACACACTACTTAAGCCATGGACTTCCTCTGTCAGATCGCCGAGTATTGTACGCAAATATCCTAGTGATAGCTACCCTACGAAGCCTTCTTAGTTCCCATAGTCTTGCCTTGCCTGTTTTCCCGTGTTTTGACTCTAGCCCGTGTTTCCTGGATTAACCCTTGCCTTGCTGTTCGGACTCTGTTTGCACCTCGTTTGGATTATTGCTGTGTACCTGGATTATTGCTCTGCCTTGCCCCGTTGGATATTGTTCGCCGATCGTCGACCCACGCTTGCCCCAGGATTACTCTTTGTCTTGTCCCTGCCATACCTGTTTGCCATCGTCTGACCCTGCCTGTATTTATGACTATGTCTTTAAATAAAAGCTTGCACATGGATCCGCACGTCTCTCGTCTCGTCAGCCCCGTAACACACACTGTAAAAAAATGACTGTGAATTTAATGGTAAAAGACTGTAAAAATGCTACAGTAAAAACCAATTAAATGGTTAACGGTAAGTTCCCCTACTATATACGGTGAAAAACTGTATTGGACATTACATGTAATTTTAAAATTAAATAAATAAAATTTACAAATAGATAAAATAGATCCATATTACAGAATTAATATTTTTATTTATTTATTTTTTTTTTATTTTTTTTTACAGTGCATGTGATGTTATTATGTCAGGTTGAGTTAGACCTATTGGACTGCACCATCTAGAGTTTCATGCCAGAACTTTGGATTTAAATTGGCAATTAGCTTTGTTAATTGTGACTGCTCTGTGATTGGCACCCAGGTTTGTGTGATACCATTTAATTTATCCCAAAGAACTGATTCAGTCCACTAAGTATAATCAACTGAATAACAAATAGAAGGTGCAAATCACATTTTTAATAAAAATCATAGATTTATGCAAACATACAATAATAAATGAAGACAATGGGTTAAGTAAAAACATAATGAAAATGTAATATAGTGCATGTATTTAGCATTCTACTCTCTGGGGTTTTCTAGCTATCGAGCTATGGGCATTGTATGTCTTTTCCTGATATTTTTTATGGCGAATTTATAGCAACCATAGCTGCCAGATTTTGTTACCGTAAATTTAACAGGATATTTTTTTCCAGCATGATGTTTTTTTCCAAAAGGTTTTCTCTTTTTCTTTCTGACCTTGGTCAAACAACATAACTAAAGCTACATTTATTGTTACATCGCCTGGTGCACTTTCATTATAAATTTAGACCCTTGTGCCAGCTTTCTGTGTAAAATCAGTTCAGTTACTGCTGAAATCCCTTGTGATATTAAAAGAGAATTAAAACAATAGGAAATATCTTATTAGAAGAGAAACTATCTCAAAATCAGGTATGATTACCACCTTTAATTATTTACGTTACAATTATATTGCTTATATACTTCTTTTTTTTCAATAAGTTTCATGATTCCAACCTTCCTAAAAACTACATCCCAATCCCATCTGAATTATTACCTGAAATCATTGATGTGATATGTTAAAAAACTATAATTCTAACATAATTTAAAAAACCTGTCTGAATGTGTTATAGAGAGATGTCTTTTCCTATGTATCAGCCAAAATTCTCTCTTGTTCTCTCTTTCTCACTTGTTTTCTTAGATCATCCTGTCAAGTCAAACCTGTGAAAGCTCTAACAGGTTTGATAACCATATAATCACATCTTCAACTGTTTCTCTCTCACAAACACAGGGACAGACAGTCTGACTCTTTCATTATCTCAGTCTATACAATGTGGAAATTGAAAAATCTTGCTTATTTCAAACCCACAGCAAGAGAAACAAAGAGAAAGAGATGAACTGGCCTCAATATCAGCCCCCCTTCTTCTTTTTCATTAGACTTTCTATCTTTTTTGTGAAAAATTAGTTTTCCACCCCCTCATTTGCCATCTCCTGGTTCTTTTTCTTTCCTCTCATGTATGTTTTAACATCCTCACATCAGTCTTTCTCCTCTTCTTTCATGTCATCATTACGTATTTAGCTTACTTTGAATGTTAAAGCTCATTACCACCCATGTGCCACAGAGGACCGCTGGCACTTTTTAGAAGTTGAAGGTGACTGTATGATTGGCTGAGGTCTATGGGATGACATGCCAGCTGCTACCAGTCTGTCAGCACATCTCTTAGAAACACACCAGCTCACGGAGCCAACATTTGGCATTAGCAGCTGTTTTCCTGCATATGTGTCTTTTTCTTTCTGTTTCATCTTACACCAAAGTCTATACCTTAAATCTTGTTCGTGCTTCTGTATATTGAAGCTTAACCTGCTGTGTTTGGTTACAAGACACGCGTCAACCAATGGCATTTGGTGTTGTGTGATGTCAATCAGGGTGCAATGTGTCTGGCTAGTTTTTAATACTACATTGGAAGCAGTAGTGTATGAAGACTGCTATTGTTACATTACTTTTGTAATACAGTTGAGTATTAAAAACTAGCCAGACACACGTACCAACTCAGTTCGATCTACATAGCTGACCAACAGACTACTACTAATGTGGATGTATGCAAATGTCCATCTTGGCAAGATATTAAAGTAAACACCATTAGTTTGAGCCATCCATCCCGGGTGTTTCCCTGCCTATGTCCATGGCCATTATTACAATGGGATTGTATTGGGAATGTATTCTTTATTGTTTTTTTCAGTCTATTGTCTTTCAGACTATATCTCTGCATTACAATTTGCCTATAAATGTCCTAAAAACATGCTCTCAACATCTCTTCTTTAAACAGTTTGACTGGTACTTAGCATACTGATAAATAACTCTTCAATCCAGCAGACAGTGTTTTCTTTTCTTTCACATTGTGTTATCTCACTCTGTGTTCTCTCTCATTGTTGCACCTCTTCCGTGTCTTGTTCGGTCTGACATCTCCCTTAAACATAGAACAGCACACACAAGCACACACTGTCACTTCAAGTTAATCGTCAGGGAACGCCTCAACGACTTGTTGTCTTTGCAGTGCTAATTAAGCCACTTCCAATTTCGGAGTGGAGGATTTAGATGACAAACAGAAAAGGGGAGAAAACTAAGTGAGGGTAGGACATCTTCTAAACTCAAACAGAGCAAAGTTAAATAGAGTGCAGATTTCTATAATCACAAACCCATATCAAAATGAAAAACAAAGCAAACTGAGTAATGAGACTAATCCCAAACCATACTCACAACATGAATCCAGCTAACAAGGGTCCAGATTAGAGATAATAAACGCTCAGGATGAGACTCTCAAGAGAGAGAGATAAGACTTCAAAAAGCCAGAATACAAAAGAGGTCATTACATACCCCAAACTAAATGAGGTGTTAGATGAGAGCAGTGCTGGTGAAGGAACATTAACCTTCGGCATTCTGGGAGGCCAGAATAATGTCACCTTATTGACTGCATCTTAAGTGGGTATGATATACACACAGCGCTAAAAGCTTTGTTTTAAACATGCAATTAAATATTCCCCCAATAATCAAGCATTTGCTGCACTGTTTTAACTCGAAGTACAAGAATGTCGATCGATTTTCAGTGTGTGAATGAGAAGACAGAGAATACAAAAAAAGAAAGCAGAAAAGGGAAGGGAGAAAAGAAGATATGCTATAGATCACTGACAGAGCTTGAGGTTAACCACCACAGGTCTGATCTGGCTTATAATTACAGACAGATTGCATTAGTGTTTCATAACACAGAGGTGTAATACATTTTAATTAGATTCAATCAGTCAGAGCCTCATAGGCAGTGCTCCAATACAAAGTGTGCTTGCGCTTTGGTCTTTTCCAAACCATTCCTCGTTTTCCCTGTCACTTTGATTCCTTCCTGCTCATTGTACTGTAACATATATCTTTTTTATTTTTATTTTTATTTTTTTAAATGGTTCAACCTGATTAGTGTAAGAGCAACTGACAACCTCCAATAAACCTTTCTACTGTGCCACTGGTTTACTTTAAAGGATAGTTCACACAAAAAATGAAAATTTACAATACCGTTCAAGTAGGGGGTCAGTAAGGTTTTTTGTGAAAGAGGGCTTTGAAAGAAGCCTTTTAGACATCATTCTAATATGCTGATTTGGTGCGCAAGGAATGTTCAATGTTAAAAACAAATGTGCTTCTTAATATTTTTGTGGAAACCATGTTACATTTTTTTCTGTATTTTTGATGAATGAAAAGTTCAGCATTTATGTAAAATAGATTTTTTTTTACATTATAAGTCACTTCTGATCAATTAAATATGTCCTTGAATAAAATGATTAACTTCTTAATAAACAATAGACTTTCATGGTTTCATTTCACTTTCATGATCAATTTTAAAACTGTTTTTGTGTTAACTTAAATTTAGACTAAACAGGGATGAAAAATAGAATCAGAAAAAGAAGGAGCTCTTTCAACTGGCAGCATTTCTTTTCATATTTCAAGTACACTCACCATTATTGGCCTATATATCTAAATGTATTTTCTGTGTTTCCATCTCAACATAAACCAAATTAGTTTTTGCATTTACTTTAACAAATTGGCACAGGAAACATCGCTATGGCAACGGGCCGTGGTCGTCTTGTCTTCATCACTTGAAAGTACACAATGGATCAAATCAGTATGCACTTTAATTTAGATGCATTTTAATACAGCCCAATCAAAGTTTTAGTGTATTGTATGCCAGCTTTACTCATAAACTTAATGCAGTGAAGACTTTACTGGCATGTGTGCTGGTGTCATGCATAATAAGAGATGCTGAGTTGGGGAGAATGCCTTGGCCCTCTGCAGAGGCTCCAGGGGCCTGAGAGAGCAATGAGGCAGTTGTGAAGGCTCTAATCATGGCTGGGATAACAGGCCTGCAGTCTCCCTCTGCCTGGACATCTGCCCTGTAATTACAGAGCTTCATAGTGTGTGTGTGTGTGTGTGTGTGTGTGTGTGTGTGTGTGTGTGTGTGTGTGTGTGTGTGCGAAGAGTGTACTGTATGTGGATGCATGCAGGCTGGGCCGGCTATACGTAGGTGATGCAGCCAGTCGCCCAGGGCCCTGGCATGCTTGGGGGATTCCCTTGAAATTGCTCAGAATAAATGAGTAAAATACAATATCTGACATGCAGATGCTTAAAGCTAAATGTAGTAAGCAGCATATGCAACAAAACCTGATCAAGTTTCGTCCCATTGCTATGCCAAACACAATCCGAGTTATCAACGTATAAAGCCAAACTTTGAACGCTCATGGACTTAATTTAAAATATAAAACACAATAGTGAAAAAACACAAACACAAACACAACAAAACAGCTTAAATAATCCACCTAATGCACCATAATTTATTCATATTATTAACCCCATGCTCAAAAATGCTGAAAATGACAGACAATCATCAAGATAAAGCTTACCTTGGGGCTATTTTAGTCTTGTTTGTTTACTATTTAAATCTATTTTGCATGGCAGAAACAGTCAAGTGTCGACATAGAGACAAAGAAGCTGCAATTTTTTTTTTTTTTTTTTTTACAAATTTAGAAAGAAAGAATGTGCTTCTCATGAATTCAAGATAGAAAAATTCAATTAAAAGAAGAGTTATCCCAAAAAATTCCATAATTTTTTTCTTTATTCTTCTCTCCCCTTTAAAGATTATAGATGCATGACCATAACTGTAAAGGACAATGCGGCTCTATCTGCAGTACACAGCTTATCTTACATTGCACCTTGAAGTGAAGAGGAATTACTCTGCAAAATTCAAGAAGCTTATGACAGGTTTTTCCAAAAGTCAAACCATTTTGCTGTTTCTCTGACTATATCAATCGTACACACACTCATGCTCACATATTATTATGCTATGCAGTCCTCTGCAATTTTCCTAAATAACAAACACAATTTTCTTTCAAGTTATGTCAATTACAGCTCCTGCATCTAAATCCCAACTATCTTCAGAGCACAACTGGAGGAAATACAGCAGACCTCTGTATTTTTCAGTAATGTGGTTTTACATGTAGATAGCCGGTGGTAGAATGAGGTTAGGGCAGGGTACACGCTTGGTAAAATTAGTGACATGGCAGGCACTCTGATGATAAACTCTGTCGCAGCGTAAAAGTTAGAGATCACACAAAATGATCATCCACACACATACTGAGAGGCAGAAAGCCATGTTAACAATTATACAGCTGCTGTATAATTCCCTATATACTACATTTTCATTACTTTTTTGCAACAAGTGTGCATCTGAGTCTATGTATGTCAATGTTTTGTTTTTAACAATTTTCTATGATGACTTGCCATAAAGCAGTCAAATTAAAAACACGTGTGATGCTATTCTGTCCTTCACACACATACACACACACACACACACAGACAGACTCAGAGCTCAAGAGATACATGACCTGACACTGAGAGACAGACATTGAGAGTGAGTTGGGATTGTTTTTCTCTTCTGTCTTTCCCTGTTATAGTTACCAAAAGGTACGATCAGAGGTTGCACTGGCAAGCCCAAGGCCACATCCATGTAAAAGCCAGAGTTCTCTGAAACATCACAGGGGGAACAGAGCAAATGTTGAAAACTGCACAGACTCACTCTTCACATGAAATCTTCACATGAAATCTGATCTGTATCAACAAACCAAAATTTGTCAAAAAAGAACAAGTCAAGCTAAATTTGATATCAGTGATACAGAATGTGTCTCATAACTGATTGTTTCAAACTATGCATATTAAAATCACACAAATGTGATTTGAGATGAACGTCAAATAGAAGTTAAATTGTTATTTTCCATATGACTTTAAACTACTTGGAATATAGTGCACAAGTCAAATGGACTTGAATGTTGCTTAGAGCTTGACAAGCCCTGGTCAACACTGCACCATTTCATACATGACATAATTGTGTGTAAAATAGCAGTGTGAACATGTTGCCAAACATCTCCTTTTGTGTTCTGGAAAGCCAACATGACACTGTGTAAATATGAAAATTTCCATTTCTAAGTGTGATATCCCTTTAAAATACATTTTATCGTTTTATCTCTTATAGTATATCCAATCTGTTTTTTGTATTCTGAGTTCCTGTAGTTTACAGTATTGGGAGAAAGTGCAAATGGTGAGCAGGTTTTTGAGGAATCTGCCTATCCAGAAACACTGCTCATGGGTGAGTGATCTACTTTTACGTTGCACACACATATTCAGACGGAGTATGTGTGTGCACTCACTGACAGAGATTTCACGCTGTGGAATCTTGGAACACATATCTAGTACTCACAGTAGATTCTGGGTCAGCCTAGGGAAAGGCCTAATGCAGAACCCCATGTCACAAGAGAGAAGCAAGAAAGAACATATGGTATGACAAGGAAAACAGGGGGGTTGAATTAGTTAGAAAAAGTCAGCAAAGAAAACTAAAAATTGGAAGTATGGAATGTGTGCAATCACAGCCAAAGAAAATCTTATTAAAAAGACAGATTGAGCATTAAATGACAGGAATACAAAGAGACAGGATGGCGAGACAGTTCATATGTGAGTGCAAATATATGAGTGCGCTTCTCTGCACCTCAGAAATTCTTCATGAAATATGAGCAATAAATCAGTGTGAAACGATAGAATGACATCAAGGCACAGCACTCAGTAAATCAAAGCAGGCAAAGGCAAAGACACATTCAGACACACACAAACTAATCTGCCAGACCTCCTTGTCTGTCTTCATTTTATCTGTGTCTTCAGTACTCAGTGCTGACCCCTCTCTGTATTTCAATTATTATGTGTTCCACCTCTACACTCGTCCACTGGTTTCTATGTCTGTGTCAAGCTCAGGGCGCTGCAGAGTTTCACTGGGGCTATACAAATATTAACCTACCTGAACCTCTCTCTCTCTCATACACGCAAACACTTACACATACTTATATTTTATATTAGGCTGGTGTGGAGCAATATACAATGCAAGAAGAGATTGATTAAGTGTGGGATGATAGATGAATAGAAGGCAGAACTGAGAAAAGGGAGTAAACTGAAGATGTTTATATTGAGTAACAGTACTGAAGACATTAATATTTAGTATTAGTATATGCCTCCAAAAAGCCCCTTTTTCACAAAAATGTGAAGAAATAAGGAAAAAATGGGGAAAGAATGAGAATGGACAAGGGGAGAGAGTGAAACCCTATTGGATTAATAGCCATTTGGTGGTCAGTAGATGGTTAATAAACAGGACTACTAGCAGGTGGATTTGGTTTCACTGTTTAAAACCATTTGGCTAAAGCTGGTTAAGTCTGGTAGACCAAATTTTGGACTTTCAATGGAGGGGCAAAAATCAAATTTTCTTGAATAAATAATATTTTGGGTACTCTATCTCTTTAACATCTTAATATGAGACAACTCAATATGAATATAACATCTGTATATGATCATAAACTTGATGACACACTTACACTATTTTAACCTTTGAAATATTACATTATTTACTTCATGACCATTACATAATTCAATTAATGTTAATATTCTCAGATTCTCTGAATGATGTACACACTACAGCAATACATCCCTATCAGTTGGCTCTTATAATTTATTTTATTGAATTCTTCTACTATGTGTTTTTGCTTAGGTAAAAAAAAAAAACTGCATATTTTGTTGTTAAATAGAGAGCTTCTAATATCTGTTGGGCTTTAGGTCAGATGAACATTAAAATGTAAAGGTAAAATAAGAGGTTATTTTTAAAATCAGTATGATTACTTTTATGAGGGTTAAGCTGGTATGACCTGGTTTTTCCAGCAGTAACAAGAGTAAGTGTGAGGTGAATTGAAAAGGAGAAGAGCGAGTGAAGACTGTGGACCGAAGGGAGAGATAGTGTGAGACTGGTGGCATGCAGTGAAGCAGAGTTACAATGAGAGGGGACTGTTTCACCACTGAAATACAGAATATTGCTGATTATCTCCAGCCTTCCTCTGTCCATCACACCCCCCATGATGTGTAAGTGTGAGTCTGCTCTGTGTGTGTATGTATTTTATTTTTTGGCTGTGTTTTCTGTTTCATTTTTTGTAGGTCTGCTTGCTGTGTGGCCCTGTTGTGAAGCCTTATTGGATAGTAAATCAACAGAGACCAACTGTAACAAAAATGATATAAGCCATTCGCTTTGTCCTCTCCTCACGGCTGATCTCTCTGAATTCAAACCACAACTATAACCACAACCCCCATATTTCTTTTCAATGGCTGATTCATAAATAATTACATTTGTTCCCCCAAACATAAATGTATGTGACTTTTGCGTTTTACTTTTGCTTCTGGGACTGAGGGACTATCACAGTTTTTGAGTCCAGAGACCAAGAATAAACCAGCTTATACTCATAACTGAAATCAACATTATATTAGCTTCAGCCGACAGCTACTGCAGTTACCTGTGGCTTGAATTACAAAAAAAGTTAAACACAGACATAGTTAAAACTGCATTACACATTATCCCAAGCTTTCTCAATATGAAGCCAACCATTATACACAGCGTGAAGTCATTTACCAGCATTACCTTGAGGTTAAATGGACCCACAGAAAAAGGTCACTTTATAAGGACAAAGCATAACCATTTTGATAGCTGCAAACTTTCACAACCATTACCTGAGCACTTTAATTTCCCTTTTACCCACTATTTTATACAGTATCAAACTCCCAAACCCACAATATATATCACCAACATACTACAAAAAAGTTCAGTTTAATACTTCATGCACTGTAGCGCATCTGTACATGTATTCATTACCAAAGGCCTTTTTCATACAGTACATACCATGTCTTCTGCACGTGAATATAACTGCAACAGCAGGTTCACTGTACAATGCTGTAACCCCTCAATATTGGTGCCACTCATGTCCAGTATGTGTGAAACAGGATAAAGACATACAATCCGTTTACTAAAGATAACATCTGTCTTGATTTGCTCGTCTTTACCTCAGCAGGAAATTTATGATCCAATTATTTTCTCCATATGGCAATAAATACAAGGAATGTTCTTCACATTAAGTCACTAAAATGTATAAGAGGAACAAAATCACTATGTATTCACATTTTTGTGACATTGTGTTCTTTCACAATGTCACAAATTCTTGCAGCTCTTCCCTTAGCTGTAAAATAAGCTGTCTGACATGCCTGAGAAACACACAATCTAATAACTACTGTGGGACTAAAAGCATTTTCACTGTGAAGGTTCACTCAAGCGGGACAATCTTTGGACAGAAAGAGCTAAATAAAGGCAGGAACACAGAGATACACACATTCTCACACACACAAACACATTAGCTGGCAGAAACTTCTTACATTGTCTCGTCGTTCTGGAACTCCAGTTTTCCAAACACTTCCTCATAGTCTTCCCCTCCGCGAGCTGTCGCATCCACTGTATGGTACGGCACAACCACCAGACCACGTGCTCCTGATGTCCTCAGGACCTTAACCTGCATGATGCCAATACTTTCGCTAACTCGCACCAACTCGCTTTCGAATGTGAAAATTCCTGCATGGTCGTCATCGTAGATGGTCACGGTCGCCGTGTGGGCCTCACCAAGGGCTGCGCTAGGAGCAGGTGCTCCAGTCTCCATACTAATAGGATGTCCATCAGCCCACCCGACTATACGGGGATTGTTCAGGCGCACATAGAAGTATTCATCTTCTTCAAAGATATCATCATCAATAATGCCAACGGTGATCTCTTTAATGTTCTCGCCAGGTTTGAAGATGAGTGTGCCCTCAGCAAATTCATAGTCAGAACCGGCATTGGCTGTGCCATCTTCTGTGTGGTAATCCACCTGGAGTTGTGCATGAATAAACATTTAGAAAGATCAAAGATCTTCTCTGTTTCCATTAAATAAACAGACAAAAATCTGTTCAATAATTTCCATAATTTAATAGACGAGATCAGACGATAAGTTTAGGAGTATCCTATTCCCTCATAAAATGACTAAACTAATGAGTGTTTTACTTTAAACTCACCTTAACAGTGCACCCAGCATCTCCTCCATGCCTTTGCACAGTAAGTTTTAAGGACCCACAGTTCTCAAAGCACTGGTAGAGGGCAGGTTCAAAGTCTATTCTTGTGACAAGAGGGTCATCCTCCTGCTCCCGAGGTTCCCCACTGCTGACCACTTTACGGGCCTGATCCGCTGCATGTTTCTTTAAGATGTTCCCAGCACCAATCATCATCCTTGTCGCCTGAATCCGGTAGAAAGCCCTGCTCTTCTGCTGCTGTATTAGAACCTGCAAAGTTAAGGTTGAGAAGGTTATTTTTTTTATTTGCAGTTTAATTGCAGATCAATTTCTCAAGCTGTAAAATAGCTATTTTCGAATTTGCTACATGTACATTCTGAACCACAGTAAGCATTAAATGTAATTTTCAAACAGGTTTCCCAAACAATTCTGGATCTGAATTTGGATAAACAGGTGGTCGTGCATGTAACCTCACACCATTGAGTCAAAGAGTATAGAGGAAATAAGCTATTGTGTATAATGCTACAACCTAATTATTTAGGTACAGTATGTTAGTACAACTTATGCTAACAAAACATACTAGTGTGATTTTATTTTGAACTAAAGCCTTTACACAACATTTAAAACAAGACAATTCTTACAGTTTTGCTGAAATCTAACTTTTAAAGTGTATGTACATATACTATACTCAAACAAACATAACAAACAATGTTTAAAGTAGCACAGAGAGGTTATTTATATTTTTTGGGAAATCTAAGGATAGCTTACTTACAATTGTCTCTGCATACTAAACTGGGACAGCATGGGAGAGGGGGCACAAACTAACAAGGGGCTACATGGTTTGGTTTAAAAGTTTCCACATATGCTAGCATGACGAAACTTAGTGTATTTTACTAGTTGCTACATTAACACTATATATAGAGAAAAGGTCTTTGGAAGATATCACTGAACATTTATAGAAAAAGTAAATATCTTACCTACATTTGTGATATTCCATGACATTAGCAATGTAATTCATGAAGAATTTGAATGAATTCTACTGAGAAACCATGATAAACGTGAATAAAAAATGAGATTATTATTTCAAGAAATTTTAAACATTCTTACTGGCTTGTTTATTTGTCTCCTGTTCTGACAGCTGTGTGTTGAGGGAGGGACGGTGTGTTGTGTTCAGTTCTGTGATTTATTGAATGTCTGAATGTGTTTCTAAATCTGCCCACATTGTTTTGAACTATGGTGTAGTTGTGTGTTGTTTTGTGTTTATTGTCAAACTATTTTATTGACATTTTAGTTTGTCCTTTTTTATTATATCAAGTTGTACAGTTGTTACAATGTGCTCTTCATGTTACAAAGTGCCCCACCTATGGGGCACGTTGTCACATTTCACTTTTCAGCGTAAATAAAGAAAACTCCCTTGATCAGTGGTTCTCAATTAGTAGGTCACAAATTAAAAAAGGCCACATGTCTGTTTTGATCAACCATTAAGTATATGACTCCTTAACATTCCAGAGAAATTTAGAAAACAGTGATATTTAAAATAATAAATTATTTATAACTATATAATTTTATACAATTTAGAAATTTAGAAAATAAATTTCATTAAAACTTTATATTTCAATAAATAATTACATTTAGAAACTAAATGTGTTAAGAAATAGATTATTTTTATACCTGATAGTTGGCCATCTCTATGAGCTGCTCCATGTCCTTGTCAGGATGTCTTTGCTTCAGTTCCTTCAGAGTTCTGGCCATTTCTCTCCTGGCCTCCTCCTCTTGATCCCGTCCACCGAGCCCACTTTCCACTCCCAAAATTCCATCCAGATGTGTTGTGATTCCATCAATTTCCAGCATGTCCATCTTTGTGAATCCTCCCTCCTTGCCAACTTCCTCGCCACCCTCGGACACAATAATTCCACGGCCCTTATCAGTTCGGTACCGTTTGTGGGCATACTTGTAAAAGAGCAATCGTCGATCAGCAACCCAGGCCTGGACCACGCAGAGAGGGAAGAAGAAGAATGTCAGCACTGCTTCCCACACTTCCACCTCACCAGGCGAGATCACGGAGAGGATAAGATAGAGCCAGATATAGGCAAACATGCTCCACGCTGCAGTCACGAAAAACACCCGAAGATGTTTGACCTTCCGTCTTTCACCTTCAGGTACCACGTAGACACATAAGCCAATGATCACAAACATGTTGAAAGCGGCACTTCCCACAATGGTGCTGGGACCGAGAGTACCGGCCTCAAAATGATGCCCACAGACTTCAATGACTGAAAGCAAAATCTCAGGGGCTGAGGAACCCAGAGCCATGAGGGTCAGATTGGAGACAGTCTCGTTCCATATGCGAACTGTTGTGGTGACCGTTTCACCATTAGGTCTCTTTGTAGTGATCTCCTTTTCTTGAGAAGTTATAACTTCGATGGCAGTCATGAAGCGGTCAGCAATGATTGACATACCTAAGAACATGTAGACTAGTGCCACTAGGTAGACAATGGCACGGGCCACTTTGTCACCAACTGAGGGATTCTGGGGATTCCACATTGGTAAAAGGACCCCGTCTGCACACACGTGGTTTTGAGAACAGTTGGATTTAGATTGGGCTACATCTTGGGAGTCAGCTTGAGAAGGGATGGAGAAAGACAGGAGGAGGACGGGGAGGATCAAGGAAATGAAGGAGAAGGGGAAAAGGCGAGATGAACTGAAGGACAAAGGCATGGTAAGGTTGGGGTGGTCTGTTTGTGGATTCTCAAACTTCACACCACCTGAGGAAAAATAAAGAGACAAAGAGACACTGAGTGAGTGAATGTAAGTTGGTTTTACACTCTGACATACATTTTATTCATATAAAGAGATTGGAAAATAAAATGAGATGCTGAAATAAAAGGACATTAAAATATGCAGCACCATGCTACACAGAAAACTCCCTACAGCTAGTAGGTTGTAGCTCAAAAATTGTCAGTAGTTCTGTTTTGATCCACCATTTTTGTATGTGTGTATGTGTGTGTGTGTGTGTGTGTGTGTGTGTGTGTGTGTGTGTGTGTGTGTGCAGGAAATTATATGACTCTTCACTATTCAAGAGAAATTTAGAAACCAATATTTCAAATGTTAAATAATTTACTGTATGACTATACAGAAGTAATTAAAAAAAAAGAAGAAATCCAGAAATATGCTGTAGAAGATTGCAGTTTTGAGCATTTCTACAAGACTTTTGGTGTGAAAACCCTTCTTTCTCTTGCCACAATCTGTGTATGTTTGTTCCAGCTTTCTCTGTAGTTTTGTTGCAGCACATTAATTCCCCTTCATCTCCACACACCTACACTATAGTGCTATACATCCCTCTTTTACATTTGTCAAACAATAGTGGTCAAAGTTAGTGGTCAAACAGTATTATATTTTTCTTTGACCAATTCTTCAAGTCGTGGCCTAATGGTTAGAGAGTTGGACTCGTAACCTAAAGGTTGCGGGTTCGAGTCTCGGGCCGGCAGGAATTGTAGGTGGGGGGAGTTGTGTGCAGCGCTCTCTCCACCCTCAATACCATGACTGAGGTGCCCTTGAGCAAGGCACCGAACCCCCAACTGCTCCCGGGCGCCGCAGCATAAATGGCTGCCCACTGCTCCGGGTGTGTGTTCACTGCTGTGTGTGTGCACTTTGGATGGGTTAATTGCAGAGCACAAATTCCGGGTATGGGTCACCATACTTGGCCACATGTCATTTCACTTTCACTTTCTTTCACTTTCAACTTTTACCATTGGTAGGTAAACACATTGTCATACAATGCTGTTCAATCTTCATGGATTATAAATAAATAATGAAAATTTCTGTTGGTGGCTAAATCAATAAATCTATTCTACAAGACCAACACAAACAAACCACACATACACATAGAGAAATGTGTTGTAATGTCATCAGTAAATTATGATCACTGTGTTAATAACCTGATGGACCGGCTGATGAGTGTGTGTAGGTAGGTGGGGATGTCTGAGCATGTTTACAGGCTTGAAGACTGAAGTCAGAAAGTCACGCTCAGATTTGTAATGTATGTTTGTGTGTGTTTGAACTAGACACAGCATGAGTGGAGATTGCTGGTGTTCCTGAGCTTTCTAATGCTGAGAGCACAGTGCTGACTCAGGACACACACACAAAACACACACACTGACAAATGAGATCAATTAAAGAGATCTTGCAGGCTGAGTACTTGAACGGAAAGGAAATAGAACCTTAAAGAAGATTGGTTGGTTAGGTCATCATGGAGGGGGTGTTTCTTTAACCACAGGCACTTTTGGTTCTCTCGACTTTCAGAAAACAAACTCTTAAAACACATTTTTCACATTCTTACTAGCTGTTCACTAATATTGTCCAACAATGGACATATGTACGTCACAGGAAATTATTTATTAATTATTTTTTCCATCTGAATTAGCATGAATTTTTTCATGACAATGCTATTTCCAAATTATATATATGTATTATGTTGAATAACATTCTGTAGTGGAAGTACACAGTTCTGTAAATGACAGTTTATGTTTTACAATGCATTATAACAACAACAACAACAAAAAATAAAAGCATTTGTACAAAATTACAATTTCAACTTAAACTTAAATGACCATGCTTTTTTTGTGTCCTAGAGATTAAATACTACTTTCGTGCAACTAACATTCAATTTAACTCTATTTTAGTGCGTCAGGAAATCCTGGTACTGTCATATTACGTTCCATTTTGACAGGGTCAAAAACACTGTTGGAGTATTATCGGCTTTAGCAGATGCCTCCTAGTGTTTGATTTGTTCTCTATTTTCAGAGAACAAATCAAATTGTTCTCTATTTTGACATTCATTGGCACAGATTAATGCTCTGTCAACCAAAGATGTCAATTTTACCTGAGCTTATATATTGAATATAGTAACCAATAGGTAACCAGTGGGCTAAAACCAACCAAGATCCCATTAGGGATGCCCAGGGTCATCCCTAAACGTTAAGCTGATTCATTAAAAAAAAAAAAAAAAACTGCCCAGCCATGATATTTTCTGACATCTGAATTTTTCTGGACTGGTGACTGTGTGATTGCATTGACCAACGAAATTGTTTGCAGGGGCAGTATTTGTATTTTTAACTTGAATTTATAATTAGCTGTATATATAAAAACCTTTAAAAAACCTTTATTTAAGTATGCGTCTATACTAATAGTCATATTAAGACTGCATAAAATGTATGTGGTCACTCAAACAACACAAAAAAATTCACTCTACTGGTCTACAATATCTGTTCTAATAACAGGTTGAAGAATATCCTTGGGCTTCAGTGAGATTTAGCTGTACGATAAAAGAGTAGTAGCATCATAATTTATCTCACAAATCTCAGAATCTTGACATAAAAATAGTTTTCATAGTATATTACAAACTGGTAGATGCAGCATAATTTATAAAGTTGATTCAGTTAGCTCAGTTATGGCTTACTCTTTTTGTCTTTGTGTATGCAAGTCAGTTGGTGCATTTCATGTTCCTAAAGTTGTGTTTGTGTGTAGATGAATCTTACTGTGCCCTCACTATGGATGCGTATGCCTCATTAGCATCCCACCACATGTCCTGTCTGCCCTTGACACACACAAACACAGACTCACACACACATGGGTGCTGGAGGCCGTGCACCCTGCCTGTTTTGAGCCTCTTCTAGACACACTGGGGAGCTGAACACACTGTTGATTCCCTCCAAAAATCTTTTCAATCTTCTAAAATATGCAGACAGGCACAGGCAGACTATGAAAATGCAGTCATATTTTGCCCTCTGTTCCTTGAAGAAGAAGCAAGCTACTGTGTAAAGTTGAAGAGACCAAATATAGCACCTGGTGTTTTCAATGCTAGTCAGATTCGGGCTTAGATCTGCAAGTGTGATCTTCCAGGCCTATCCACGAGTGTTCTAGGTTCTGCTGCAGCTGTATTTAGAACCCAGTGTGGTTGGATCAGAGTTCCCCATTAAGAAATCCACCCCCAATGAAAGGGCTGAGGTTTAACCCAAAGCAGGGAGGCACAGGCTAAATAGCAATGATGAGGAAAGAAGGGTGGAGTGTGGGTTATAGTGTAGGATTGTCCAAAAAGATTATACTATATGGCATTCCTTCCAATTTGAAACAGGCTCTTTTGGTGTATTTTTACAGTGCTTAAACTAGCCACCAAGTTTATAAAAATATGTACTTTGCCTTGAGACATCTTTTTGGTTCACTGATAAATGCATTCTATTTTGAAAACTGTTTTATATTAGAAAGCACAAAATGCTGTAATGAGGATACGAAAATAATGGTGATTTCTTTGGCTGGCGCTTACCAGAAATTACATCCTACTAAAAGCGTTTTTCATACTACACTTACCCAGTGGTGATGTTAAATGTTTCAGTTTATGATTACACAGGGTAAAGTGGCAGTAAAATAACTGGCAAACACTGTTTATTTTACCGATACACCACTGGGAACTGTTAAAACACAACAGGCACATTACATCTCATATTATACAAATGTTGTATACTCAGAATATTGCGCGCTCCCGGCAGAACATCAGTCGGTGTATTAGTAATGAGAATTTTTTCATTTATTCTTTTTGCATGTTACATTGTTATGCCAGTAGGTGGCAACATCTTTATAAGTGAGTCATTGAATTATAGATTTAATTGATTGCAACAGCACAGATTCATTATGGTCCTATGATTTCTGCGATGTGGACAGAATTGCGGGATCTAGTTATAAAAATGGAATTTATGCTATATCATGGAATGTCACCAAATTTGGCAAAATCTGAATGAAAAAAAAATCGAAAGTAGGGCTGTACGCTTAAATGTTCAAAAACGTGAATATTAAAATAATATTTAAATATTAAGACTTCATGGTCTTCATATCTTTGTTTGAATGAAAAGTGCACTTTCATTTACTTCTTCATACCCAGGTTCACTGTAAAAAAAAAAAAAAAAAAAAAGTTGACCTAACTCAAAAAAATAAGGCAACCAATCACAATCAACTTTTTAAGTTAATTCAATTAGCAACCGACAACTTAAAAACTTTAGTTCATCTAATGAATAAAAGTCAGTCTACTGAGTGTTAAAAGATCTGTTAGAGCAACCAAAGATTTTTTTAGCATTTAGCAATGCTAATCTTTTTTAACAATCTTCTTTCTTTTATATTTATGTTTATTTTCAAAGCCTTCTACATAATATGGGTAGTATTTGCCTCTTAAAACTAAAGGCAAACATTTATGCTATTAGACAAATGTATTAAACAAGTTGCAATGAGTTGCACATATACAGTACCTCAGCACACGATTCTCAACCATGGTGAGGATCAACAAATTTTAAATCAGTAAAAATATGAACTCTGATCCACATGACAGCTATCTGACAACCAACTCACCCTCATGTTTTTCCAAACCTGTATGAATTTCTTCTGCTGAACACAGAAGAGGATATTGAAATATTTACTAGTTCTGTTTTGATCTACGGGTGAATCTTACAGTCAAACTGTATCATCTTTGAAAGAAAGATTCGCCCAATTCTTATATTGAGGCAATCTGCCTCATAGACTAATCTTTGCTGAGGAGCATGTTGTGTGGAGAGAGGAGAACTGGTTCAAAGTTCACTTTAGTGATGAGTGCAAGTTTAATTTATTTGGGTCTGATGGGAAACATCATGTTCGGCGTCAAACTAGGGAAAGACTGAACCCCAAGCGTGTAAAGAAGTCGGTGAAAGGTGGAGGAGGAAGTGGTTTGGGGGATGTTTTCTACAGCAGGAATTGGGCCTCTTATACAGCTACATGGCAGAGTGAATACAAATGTTTATCAAAACTTCCTTCAGCAACATGCGGTACCTTCCCTGCGTTCATCACCCAATCACCCAGCAATTTTTAATGCATGCCCCATCACACAACAAAACAGGTAAAGCAGTTCCTTGAAGCGAAGAACATTGAAATAATTAAATGGCAGGCCCAGAGTCCTGATCTAAACCCGATTGAAAATCTCTGGAAAATCTGTGGTGACAAAGTTATGGCTAAGAAACCCACTACATTTACCAAACTATGAAAGAAACTGGAAGAAGAGTGGACCAAGCAGTGTGAAAGACTACTGATGTGTTGTGTTGAAGATATGTTGAAGTTATTCAAAGCAAGGGCCTCTACAGTTTCTACAAATTTCTGACAGCTGTAACTCTCCACAATTTTAGTTGTAATCTTCTTTCGTGCTATACAATGGCTATCTCTAATTTTGATCACTGCGCTTTCCACAAAATAAAGGTTTTTGTTGAAATGCCTTGGTCATTTTGTCAAACATGTAAGTAAAACAGCTAATATTACCAACAACTAATATTCCTTCACATTTTGAGTGATGAAGATCAAGTATTTATGGATTGTTCTCCAATTTTGATCTCCACTGTTCATATATATACATATGTGTGTGTAATGTGCGGTCCTAGTAAACCTTACGTTATGGGGATAAAATGTCCCCACAAAGATGCCAATATCCGAATTCCTTGTCCTTGTGAGGACATGTTTTTGGTCCCCATGAGGAAACAAGTTTATAAATCATACAGAATGAAGTTTTTGAAAATCTAAAAATGCAGAAAGTTTGCTGTAAGGTGTAGGTTTAGGTCTAGGGTTGGTGTAGGCCAATAGAAAATCCAGTTATAAAAACCATTACACCTATGGAATGTCCCCATAAAACCTGAAAACACAACATGTATGTGTGTGTGTGTGTGTGTGTGTGTGTGTGTGTGTGTGTGTGTGTGTGTTTTGCCCTGAAGTAATTGCTAGAGGTTCAAACAGATGAGAATTTTTATTGATCAAAATGAGCTTGACATGAGGTCTTGTCAATAAGTAATAGACTTGAATTGGCAATCAGGAGTGTCTTTGGTGTGAATTGGCAATCGGGAGTGTTGACAAGAACTCCTGCAGGGCTAAGAGTGTAATGAGGTCTGAGTTTAAAAATGGTAGAGACAGCAAACCACCATAGCAAAAAAAATTATTAGAATAAAGTCCTGTAAGAGACATTTTTGGGTGAACTGCTTTCATCTTGTTTCACCTAATGACTGGTTTTCTTTAAAAACCCACCTTGTTAATCTTTTCAGTAAAAGGTGACATTAAAGTTACTGAAGACATAAGAATAACCCTTTTCCAAATGTCCTATTTGGCCTTGTTCCACGTGTTTCCATCATGGAAAAGGCAGTTTAGGAAGGGAAACATCATCTTTGCAAACAATGCTGTCTCAAATCAGGAACCATTAACATCAGTGGCCAGGAGGACAAGACAATGTCCTCATCATGTAAGGTTTTCAAATCAGCAACCACTTTGTCTGGTTAGATTTCTGTTATTTTGCCATCAACCTCCTTGTGTATTTGTCCTATGAACAGCCATCATGAACATTGAATTTCATACACATGACTACACGTAACTCTACATTGTTCACACTCTACATGTGTGTCAAAAACTCGGGCCATAAAGAAAAGTCCAAATTCTAAACAAAATAAACATTGTTAAAAAATTGTTTTATCTGCATAAACTATCAAGTTATGACTAGAATGAGTCGCACTGGGAATGCACCGACTGATTCTTATCTCAGTTAATCTATTAGCGGTAATCAAAAGGTGTGTGATATTAATCAGATGCAGTGTGGAGAAAATTAAAGGGAGAGATAAGATGAAGAGAAGACCTACTGATGCATATCTGGTATCAGTTTCATTAATAAATTATTTATTGGCTGTCATCATGGCTGACCTTGCAGAAGTAGTGAGAAAAAGTATATGAGGCACAGTGAGGCACTCTCCACTCATCCTTTTCATTATTTTCCCCATCATGTCTGCCCTCTGTGATCTTTTCTACCGTTCTCCTTTCTTCACCACCTGTATTTCCTACATTATCCTCTTTAAAAGCCTGATCACAGTCAGAGGCTGCAAAGGTCACACCTGTTCTACACCAGCACAGTCTGATCTGACCCAGGAACAGCCTCTCATTGAACCTGCCTCTTACCAGCTGGCTCACATTCAGATCCAGGACCTGCCAGACAGCCACAGCACCTGTTTCTTTCTATACAGGATACGAGACCTTTGAATTACTAAATTGAGATTTTAAAGGGATCGTTCACTCAAAATGAAAATTCTGTCATCATTTACTCACCATCATCTGATTTTCTTTCTTCTGAGGAACATAAGAGAATATATTTTAAGAAATGCCTTGTTTTGTCCATATGAAAGTGAATGGTAACCAAGACTGTTTGGTCCACCATTCTTAAAATCAAAATACCTTCTTTTGTGTTCTGCAGATGAAAGAAAGTCATGCAGGTTTAGAATGACAGTGAAGATGAGTAAATGATAAGTCTTATGAAAGACATTATTTTGTGCTAACTGAAATGTTTTAAGATGTTAAATTTGATACTGTTACAAGAAGCTTTTTGAACTAAATTGATTTTTAATTCAACTTACAAAAAATATACATTTGGAATATACAGTATATTTATAATATATATTTTATTTAAATATATATTTTATATAAACTACAAATTTATACAGATATAAATTACATTTCAAAACATATTAAAATAGAATATTATAATAATATTTATCATAACAATTACATAATATTACTTTTTTACTGTAATTTTGTATAAAATAACTGCATACTTGCATAAAAAAAGCATTGAAAAAGATTAGTGCATCAACAGTAGTGTATCTTTGAAAATTAAGCTGTGTGATTATTGTATGTTAAAAAAAAAACGGCTTTTTTTTTTAAACCTGGTCACCTTTTATTCTAAACACAAACTGTTCCACAGTCCCCATCTACCATTTTGTACAAAGAATGATTGAGTAGTTAAAAGTGCTTTTTTCATTTGTACACCTAAGGCGCCATGTGAGCCAAGACTGTCACTGCAGCCCCTTCAAAAACTATGACACCCCTCAGTGTGATATATTCATATTTGTTGGCATTAATGCCATCATGTCAGCCAGGCAGTTCTAAAGTTAAATTATCTTTACTGGCTGCCTATCATTTTGAGAGCTTGAAATTTGCTATGCAGAGTCTCTTCAGAGTGAACAGTGCTCAAATTCACATTCTCAGGAGCAGGAAACATCCGCTATTTGAAACAACAAAGGAGTCAAATGTTTGATTTTTCTTCAACCCTGAAAAACACACCAAATATGCATATTTCATTGTTCTCTAAAATGTTTTACAGGCACAGACACATAGTTACTGACTGTGATCCCTGCTGTCTTCTGAAGGCAAAACCAATGGGCGGAGAGAAGTACATCCATAATAGGGATTTATGGGCGATGGAGACCAAATGTAACCACTGTGTAGCTCATAATATGTCCCTCTAAAATTGAAGATAAAGGGCTCAGCCCATCAGTCTCACAGTCAGATGTGCTGAAAGAAGCAGGCCATTATATTTCATAATTAGCTAATTGCATGCTTGGCAGCTAATGATGATGGCCAGTGGTGTCTTGTGTGGGTGCCATGGCCGTGCATGTTAAATAGATGTAAATGCTCGTTGTAATTGTGGTGGGAAATGCTGTGACATAAGATAGGACAGGAGATAAATCTCTTCATGGTCATGAATTGCATTCTCACTGGAAATGAGAGCTCAGAATATCAGCTTAACCTGTGAATGGAAGTGTCTGTGTGTGTGTGTGTGTGTGTGTGTGTGTGTGTGTGTGTGTGTGTGTGTGTCTGTGTAATACACTGACAAGGCCCTATCAGAACATGTCCACTCATGGATGAAAGGACTGCAGTGCATACTAGATCAACCAACACACAAATACACAGAGAAAGACTGTGTGTGTGAGAAGAGCAACATGAGAAGAAAGGTCACCATAGGACATGAAACATGGTAGAAAAGTGGATAGACAGACAGAGAACAAGAGGGTAAACAAAAAGGCTAAATAAAATTCTGAGTAAAATAAGAAAGAGAGAGAGAAAGAGTGATTTGTTGTTGGCACCAGTGCTCAGATAGTCCTCTGTCAGTGGATTTGTGAACCTCTAACTGAATCATGTTTACAGTGAAATAATGACAAAACTGGCTACTGCATAACCTGCTCACAAAACAACAATAATGCATCATAGTCTTTTGTGAACAGAAAGCATGTGATCATCAATGGACAAAAAAAAAAACAGAAAAAAAAACAGAAGGGAAACTGATAAGGTATACCCTGAATGCATTGTAAGTGGCCTTGGATAAAAGCACCTTCAAAATGCATAATCGTTAATGTAAACAAAACGTAAACTTTAAAAAAACACAGTGCTTTGCTTCACTGGGAAACAAACAGTGGCCAGTTATCGGCAGCTCAGGTCGGAAAATATGAAATTCCAGTTGAAAAAAAAATTTCACTTTAAGAAGTAATTCAATTCAGTGTCTCAATGAAATCAGATATGTGTTAAAATGCCAGATAGTGTAATTGTGGGATTTACCAGAAAGGTCAGTCTTTGAACCATTGTATGTAACTCTTCCCGATTGGGCACAGACTCCAGAACTGGCACCCTGTCAGTGGAAAAGTGAGTCATAATATTTCAGCTTTTCTTTTATGGCTAATTGTACACTATGTTGTTGTTTTGAAATTTTACGATTTCTAGGAGGGATCTGTGCAAAACTGTACAAGAATTTGTTGGTCTGTCTTATTGTTTACCTCTTATTTTCACATATTACATAACTTAATTTGCAACAGCAGTCTGAGAATAACTCAGCAGTGGATCTTGACTACGTCTGCAGTAGGTAAATGATGTTCACAGTCATTTGGATCCCAGCAGGAAACATATCAGCGGTCAGAGCAGCTCGAGTTCTCTGACCTCTACACAGACTGATCTTAGTAAACAGAGTAAATACTGTAAATTTATGCATGGTGACCTTCAGCAGCAGCAGAATCCTGAGGCAGTTGGACAGGAACAGTAAGCTCAGAACTAGACAGCCAACTACTAACAAAACAAGCAGCTGGCCGCTCAGCAGGAGAGCGTACCGCAAGTGTGTGTGTGTGTGTGTGTGTGTGTGTGTGTGTGTTTGTGTGTGTGCCCTTGAAATTGAAAACCAATAGTTATATCAAAAGCCTCAGTTTACACAGTACAGTCTATTTTATGTTCACATTATCTATGCATTGTGGGTAAGTGAAATTTGAATTTATAATCATTCAGACATTTTTATATTTGACATAATACTTGTCAGACTATCAAGATTAAAAACAGAATATGTACATACTGAATTACTGTCGATAAAACACTGAGTCAGATTCAATTGAACACAGAGTATCTCACACTACAGTGTTAAATTGATTACATTGGGACCAGTCATCTAGCCAGTACTGCTGAAACCTCATTATTCTTGTGGCAGTACCATTCATGGGCGATAAGACAATTGATCTGTTGCAGTCTTGATGATCCAGCTAACAACGGTCAACAGGTGCTAGAACGGTCCTGAAGGCATATTACAATATTGATAAACAATTGTCCTTGTAAATTTCGACACACAGGATCGCTAAGAGAGAAGTGAAGGATTTGTGTGGTGAGAATGATATGGTAGAGTGGAGAAAGGTGTCCTAAAATGAACCAGAAGAGACAGGTTGAGAGATGAAGTCAGGAGCTGAGGGTGGTGAGATGACACCGATAGTTGAAAAAGAAAGAAATGTGAGAGAGTCAGCACTAAAAAGGAGACATAGGGTGTAAAAATGAAAGTGATGGAGAAAATAACATAGAATGAGAGTGAGAGAGAGAAGGTGCCAAATTTAGAGGAGATAAAGCAGCCTCATCTCATTTTAATTTAGTCCTACTCAAAGAGATCCAAACCTGATTTCTCATCAAATCCTCAGCCATCAGTCCAGCTTCTAGATAATCTATCTTGAAGCTTAGTAAGCCACTTGCTGCATTGCTACTTACCAAATAAATAAATAAATGGACAATAAATATTCTTTTGAATTGCAACGATTTTTTTATGAGAGAAAAACACTGCAGAGTGATACAAGAAACATGAAGCTAGGAAAATCAGTTGTCTGGGAGAAAGTTAATTAGAGATGAATATATTACAATTATGACCATAAAAACCAATAATTATTTTCATTTTATGGACAAAATTCCATACTTATTCTGTGTAAATAAATAAATAAATAAAAGCATAACAATATAATGTTCAGTATGAAAATTGAATAATAAATTTGAGATTTGTAGAGATGCCCATGTTTTTTTGGCAAAACATTAAATCAACAGGTGACTTAGCCTCTCTACAGCTCAAATTTGGCGGCCTGTGTTTCTTGTGTCTTGTATCTTCTTCAATATAAATGTCTCTGTTTTTCATATTACATGGCTAGATACTTTCTGGACAGCCCTCATATACACACAAAAACCACAAAAAGTCACAATTAACCTATCAGAATCAAATACTCCAGAGGGCCATGAGATAATATCCAGTAACTCTAGACTGTATTCACAGCATCTCACCCTGAATAGCAGTAATTCAAGAGCACTCTGGCTGATGAAGTGTATGGTCCTTATTTCCCGTGTCTTGGCTCACAGAAGATCGCTCACGGCCAAACTTCCACACGGATACGAGCTCATCAATTAGCAGCTGCAGGGCAACTGACAGCTCTGAGATGTCAGAAGTTTATAGCCTTTGCTGTTTTTCCTGATTAATCTGCTATGAAAAGGTAAAGGTGATGACTTCCCAGTGCCCTTCAAATAAGCATACACATTCTTACTCTTTCTCTCTGTCTGTCTCCAAGCACTGCTCCCCCATCCACATCTCAATTTTTCTGCGTATGAACAGAAAGGGTAGGGTATCGAAAATGAAATGACTGGCTCAGTGACCTAACTTGGTAAATCAATCCCACACCAGCAATCACAAAACTAGGCTTAACGTCATCCTCTCATTCAATCATTACTTTAATGCTAATCCCACTGACATTTTGAATAGTTTCAGGGAGAGCTAAAGGAGACAAGCTGTTACTCTGTTTCCACATGAGTATTTCTGTCTTTGATTCAATGATCACGTCACCTCTCCAATGGACACTCAGCGTTTGATTGACTTGAGTTTCTTTTGACAGGATTCATCTTCGATTCACCGAACAAATACAACCTGATGTCATTATTACCAGCCCATAGGCTAAGAAACAGCTATGATTTCAGTCAGAGTATGTCCTATATTTTATCAATCTCACTATTTTATACTTCTTGTATTTGACTGGCTAGCTCGTCAATGAATTCAATTCACTGTACTGCATATAAGAAAGTAAGCTGGACCAATGTACTTGTGGGTAGAAGAATGTATTAAATGTGCAGTGCAATTTTTCTAGACCAATGCTGACCTTCTTATGTCCCATCCCTCTAAAGAAACTGTCTGTTTGACCAGACCTTACACCTGATGATAAATGTGCTAACTTGACAGACTGAAGATCCCATGAACCCTCTGAGACGAGCCGTGAAATGGGGTCCATAGAAACCTTCTGAGAAAAACCAATCAAATGGTTTGGATGAATATCTCCCATCTTTACAAATAGATTTTCAGCTGATGTACAGTTATGTACAGCGCTTTTAAATGAATCTGACTAAAGGAAAATTATTTTTGCAATAACTGCTAAGCCTTATATTTGACCATCCTTAGAAATTATCACCTAAACTGTGTTGGCATCATGTCTTTTGTATCACTATATCTCTTTCTTCTCACATGATAATAATTCCAGCTAAAATAATTCCGTTTACAAATCTGGTCAAATGTTTGGAGTTGGTACGAATTTTTTATGTTTTTGATAAAAGTCTCTTTTGCTCTTTAATGGTGAATTTATTTAAATAAAAATATAGTAAAATCAGTACACTCTAAAAAATGCTGGGTTAAATACAACCCAGCTCTGGGTAAAATATGGACAAACCTAGCGATTGGGTTGTTTTCTACCAACAGTTGAGTTAAATGTTTAACACAACCTTCTGGGCAGTAACCCAACTGCTGGGTCAAAACAACCCAATCGCTGGGTTTGTCCATATTTTACCCAGCGCTGGGTTGTATTTAACCCAGCATTTTTTAGAGTGTAATATTAAGGAATTTAAAATTGCAATGATATGACATTGTGATATTTTTTACAAGACACTTTGATGAATAGTCAAAAGAACAGCATTTACTTTAACAATGTAAAAGTCTTTACTGTCACTTTTGATTAACAGATCCCTTCTGAATAAAAAATAGTTTCTTTCAATAAATAAATAAATAAATGTAGCTTTGTGTCATGATCACACTGATGTTTATTTTATAACATTGTCCCTTACTTACTGCATATTCTTTCCTCCATGAATCTCTCAGCTGACTAAATGAGACTACACAGAACTGCACAGCTTCTTGTCCCTCAATAAATTAATCATGTCCTGTTCCATTTCACCTCATTACACACACATCTGAACAACTTTCATATACACTCACACACATATAGGTTGCCAGCCAAAAAAAGCAGAACAGCACTCTGCCAAATGTAAACACATACAGGGCACATCCAGCTCAGTGCATCAGTTCAGAAAAGCCTCTAAGGTAACAGATGACACCTTAACACTCAAAACCAACAATGTACAAGAGTAAAACCCAAGTATGCCGATATACAGAAAAGGATCTAATTACTGAGCCTAAATAATTTATCCTCACTGCTTCTAATTAACAACTGTATAAACAAAACCTCTGGGAAGAATGAGGGGGATGTGAATGAAGAGAGGAAGAAACAAAAGGAAAGACAGAATTACATGTTCTAATATTGCTGATAAAAAGAATTCACTGATAAAAAAGTCCTGTTGTGAAGAAGACAATAAAACTCCTAAGAGATTTTCTTGTCAATGTGACCTCATACAAAACAAATATAAAAATAAAAATAAAACCATTGTTGAATGTTGTCTGCTCGTAACGGTGACATTGTCTGTGAAAATATCAAGCTCATCTGAAAAACAATTATTAGCACAATACTTACCATTTATCTGTCTCTCTGAGTACCAGGTTAATAAAGACTATGACAACGTAAGAAATGAAGGAAGCAAAAACCAAGAGGAGTTGAAAATGAAGGGAGAGAGGGGCTGAGGGCAGAAAACAGTGGCTTCCTTTCTGAAAGCAGTAACTGAAAAGGCTGATTGTGCTGCTGGTGGTGATATAAAAGCAGCATGCAGTGCTAACTGCCACTTTTGATAATGCTAATAGTTGCATTTGGGGCTGAGAGTCTCCCATCTGTCAGACATACACAAATGGACATGACTAGCGTTAATATTTAGACAAACCCTGATAGCATGAATATGGTGTACTTCATGTTTGTCAGGAAGTCCCCTACACTTTTATCTCTGAACTTAACTGGCTGATATTAAAAATGATGTGTGTGTCTGTTTGTGATGTTTATAATGTATTTTCCTTGCATCATACTGTCATGACCTCAAAACACTTTTACCATAGTGTATAGTTTGTAAACAAATACATTTTAATATTTGGCTGTTAACACATTATAAGCTCCATAAACTTGCTCAGAATTTCACCTGGTACATCACTGCACTTGCAATGCCAACCACTCTGGCATGAGTACCGTGAAACACAAATCACAACGTTCAACAGAAGTGCTCAAAGCCTTGTAGAAACAAGCTAAAATGGTCAGGTTGCTTCAGCAAATACATTTTATCTCACTTTGCTTTTGCTCACATCAGTTAACATTTAAGGTAGGATTTGGTGTCATTTCATTTCTAGACTGTGCAATATGTGAAACAACTAATGTAATAATATATATGCAATAATAATATTAATAATAATAATATAGCTACAGACACATAAATCTGTTTCAGAGAAATATCAACACAAATTTAGCACTAAGTAGAAATGTAACTTTAAAACTGCCAAGAAATGTGAAAGAAGTGATGTAATAATAATAATAATTTTACAAAAATGTCACTGTATTATTGTCATGAGACAAGGCTACCTTCAAAATATGAACTTTTGTTGGCTTGTCAAGGTGCAATGATGTTTCAAAAACTCAAGCCCTCACTCCATTTCTGTTTTCAGGAGAACTTTTATGATTTAGAACGTACAAGAATAAGCACATTTTAGACCAGGGGTTCTCAACTCTAGCCTTTCCTACAGAGTTTACCTCCAACTTTGATCAAACTCATCTGTCAGTGACTTTCTAATCCTGAAGACATTGATTAGCTTGTTAAGGTGTGTTTGATTAGGGTTGAAGCGAAACTCTGCAGGAAAGTGGACCTTGAGGGCCAGAGTTGAGAACCCCTTTTTTTAGACAGATGTTTATCCTGATAAAGTGTATTTACCACTATAAATGGGCCAATTCCATACTCTAATTTAATATATTCAGAAACATTGTTTATTTTACTTCCAAGAAAGTAAACATTAAATCTACAAACAAGATCTAAAAATACACATAAGCTCATTCAGAACCCAGCAGGGAAAGAGATGTCAGCCTCAGCTTTAAAACTCCGTCACTTCAGATCAACTTTCAAAACTTTTCCACAGAAGTGAGTCGTCTCTGTTCCTAAAAACCCCTCAGAGCTCTTAGAGGCTTTCGAGTTCTGTGAGTAAAAGTGCTGGAACTGCCGTCACTGTTGGATGGTTCCCGCAGCACTGAGGCAGAGCCGCCGTGTGCCATGCTGAGCGTCGTCAGCCAAACAGCCAGCGTGACATTAGCAGACAGTAGGAGGGTATACTTCACTGTCACACACACACACATCTAACCACGAACAATTTACATCCCTGTGGTCCCACATGGTTGTCTGCATGCTGAGTTACATGTTCAGAATCACAGCTTGCTAGTGTCAAATGAAAATGTCCTCAAGGGGACAATGGCTACAAGTGCTGAATCCATAACATCACCTGAAATGACACTGTCGTCTCCTCCATACCTCCCTTAGATAAACATCCTCTTGTTTGATATTTCTTACCCTTAATCTCTCCATTTCCTTCAGAGTTTTATAAACATACTTTTTTCTGTCCATCTGGTCTCACTAAAGGTCTGTGAACATTATGTTTCATTAAGATAAATAAAAGGATGCTAAAATAAAAACATCTGGTTGTGTGGCAGACAGCATCTGGCAGAGTGGAAATATTATCAATGTGTATATGAATAATATGACACAGGAAGCCTCGTGGGCAGCGCTATAGTGTACAATGCAATTCAGCTTCAGTCCGGTCCTCCTGGTCCTGTGCCCCTCTCTCTACCTCTTTGCTTCTGGTCCTCTCTCCAGCTATACTGTCTAAATAAAGGCAAAAAAATTGCCAAAAATAAATATTTAAAAAAATAAACAAAAAGCATTAGCATAAACAAAAACATTGCATAACGCTATAGTACACTGAAGAGTACCTTTTCAACCCATCCTCACTCCATAAGCATCTGATAAATGTTGCCTATCCAAGACTTTTACCTGTCTCTATGCAGATGCCAAAAGTGCCCTTTAGTGTCTTTATTTTATTTTTGAGCATGATTTGTATTATCTTTATCTGACTCCTTGGAGGTTTTGGATTTTTTTATTGCATGTCAATGGAGGAGTGGCTTCAATACGCTGAGTTCTCTGACTTTTGTGAGGAAACAATTGATTATTTTATGAACTGACACCCTGTCCATTAATCTTCAACATACTTCGTATTAAAACATTCACTTTTAAGTGAGCAACATTTTGTATATATATATATTTTTTTTTTTTAATAAGAAAACAAATGATGTTTTATTAGAGAAGTAACAGACAATTTTGTGATTGGTAGAATTCAGTTCATGATACTACACTCATTTCTATTCTATCTGCAAACAAGACTGACTGTGATAAAATTTAAATCAATAATTCATAAACAGATTTTATAATAAAAAATATATTTAAATCTAAGACATGATGTGTGACCGGTAGGCCTAAACTTAAAAACTGAGTAGCCAAACTATCTGGTGAGTGAAAAAGTTGCAATGACGTGCATTCATTTTTAAGTGTTCATTCTTTTTTGGGGCCGCAGCATGCACCTCTACAGTCTCTGCAGTGGTTTATGTGTTGCTGTTTAAGAGTTGTCAAAGAAATGTAGGTCCCCAACTCAAAAGATTTTCCTCTCAAGAGTGTCTGAGAGTGGTATCTAACATTACAAGCCTGTGGGAGAAATCTGACCTAAAAAAAAGCCTCCCCAGCCATGCCTTCTCCTTTATCCCCTTCTTTCTCTTTCTTCTCACATCTTCACATAGACTTCATCCTCACACCTCTCATTCGCACTCTTCTATGCTTCTCTCATGTTCTCTCCATCTTTAGGCAGATGTTGCGCATCACTTTTTTCATCAGCTGACATGTATGTGAAAGACTGTCTCCCCTCAGATAATCAGAGATCATCCCTCACTTTTGCATTTGCCACTCTTTTTTATCTTTGACCTCCTCATGTCCCTTCCATGTGACACTGACATCAGTGATCTAAAGAGATGAACCACCAATTCAGAAAAAAATGTACAAAAGCTGTTACTGGGGCAGTACAGTACCTTTTCTAATACATACACTTTAGGTACTAATATGCACCCTAAAGGTACTAGTAAGCACCATTTAGTGTCAAAAAAAAAAAAGGTGCCAAGGTGTACCTTTTGAAAGGGTACCGCCCCATTGACAGCTTTTGTACCTTTTTTTTGCTGAGAGTGTATACAAAAGCAATTTAGTTATTGATTTTAAAAACAAACTGATATAACACAAATAAAACAAAAACTAAGGAGAAATTTAAAATAAAAACAGGGGTTTAAAAACTGCAATAAAAATAGTTATCACTAAAAAATTAAAAAAAATATCAAGCACTAATCACAATAATCTGACTTGTGTGAGTACCATGTCAAATAATAATCCACAGTGGGAGTAAAGATGTTTGTCCTGGCAATAAATTCTACTAAGATATTTATGATCTTTCGGCTTTTTTCCTTTTGCTGTTAAAATTCTGTTGCAGTACAAACAAACAAACAAACAAACAAACAAACAAACATTTGGGTTTTTAGCGCCACAACTAATTCCTATCATAAAACTGGCACGTCTTCAGGAAAGGCTTATTTATCCTTTGGATTTCGGGGTTTGACTAGAAAAAGTAATTGAATTGTCAATAGTAATTAAATGAGGGATTTTGTTCAGAATTAGTTTTAATCTACACCACAGACAAACAAATACTATGGGTCTGTTTGGGTCTATAAGGGTCTATAAGGGTCTGTTTGTCTTTAAAACCAGATATGGATTATACATGTATGATAAGCTCTGTTTCCCACTGTATCTCATTAGACTAATTGATTTGAACAATGCCAGATACCCCATTTAGAGGCTTTTAAGATACCACCTGACAAAAAGAAGAGAGCGCTGAACATTTTTATGATTTTATCACAACTGTAAACCTGAGTGCTTCCTGTTTCTTTCATACACATAACGTTCGCCAACATTATTATGACTGCCACCACACATAACCTGCTGGTGACTCTCATATTGCATGAATAGGTACTGTGTGACTAATGGCAGTGCTGGTTTTGACAAGTGATTTCATAACGTTAGCCTCTGTTAGCCTATCTCAATTTTCTCAACCCATCTATTTTAATTACCTCTTCTCCTCGCTCACTCCAACCACCAATCCCGCAGGTCAAATAAGACATATTTCCTGGCACACTTACGCTCTATATTAATAAAAAATGTGACCTGGTCTAGAAAAACTTGCCCAGTCTCAAATAAATAGTAGAGTGACTTGAGAAACTTTTAGCCTACATTCATTTGCAAAATGTATTCCAACCCACTGCACACAACCCAAGCTCATTGGAAAAACTGTCTGTGGTGACATTTCAAAAATTATATTACGTTGCTTTTTGCACATTATGCGACACTTTCAAACTGAAATGTGAAAATAAGTCTTTATTAATCAATAGTCTGCTGCAGTAATCATAATTTGTGTGAACATGAATAAAATTTGTTGGTGTTTCACTACCCGTCGTGGTCAATCCCGATAGAATTGCTGTAAAATGTAGATTTAGGTATGTTTTTGGAGCATTAATGACAAGAAAAGTTTCCTTTCCTGTATTTACCTAGTTCCTGCTAAAATGACTTTGGTTACTCAACGTAATCTCGGTTCCCTGAACGAGACATTGCGCCAACAGTTGTCACTATGGGGAAACTTATTTCATTTTATTTATTCAAAAATCCTGTTTGTGTATATATATGTACAGTACATATTGCAATAAATGTAACATATATAATTTCTAATCAACATCTTTAAATGAATATTTTTATATTTATCCATCATTTTAATTTTGATTGTGTCATTCGTGATGCTGCATGGGATTGTAGTTTATTCCTTCATTAATGCTATTAAGTACACAGTTTTGTATCTTTATCTTTTTGTATGATTTTCAAATATATTTTCCTTCTAATCAAAGTTTGTAACGTCGTGATTCACCTTGTAGCTCGTTGGATTGGTTCATTGCTTATGAAGACACTTTCATAAAGACTGAATTGCATTTAAGAAATGATAAAATAGCACAAAGATGATTTACCAATGCCAGTGCCAATATTTCTCTGGGGGGCTTTTAAAGCATGAAACAGACTTATTTTTTTCTTCAACCTCTTGCCTTTTACATCACAGCAAACACATAGCTTTCCAAGGGTTGGTGTAGTTCCTTCAAACCAAACTAGGGTCAGAAGGGCATCAGGCAGTATAACTGTTTATTAAAATAGAATGTCTCTCCCTGCCT